>JAOVYX010015112.1:0-29215 GCA_035668315.1 Drosera spatulata
TGGGCTTGATTTTTATGGGTTTTGATTTTTATGGACAAATGGAAGAAAAACAAACTTTTACAAGGAACTGGAATAGGAGTATTTCAATTTCCATCTAAATTACATCTATTATCCATTATATATATAGTTAATTAATTTTTCAAATGATAAAACATCAAATGGTATGTCAGCATATTAACAGAATGGACAAATATTTGGATCAAATGAAAAATATAATATCCATATATATAAATTTTTTCATAAAGAAATAATTATAAAAAATTCTAATAATCTTATATATAAAACCGTCATTTAGTATAAAAAATAATAACTTTTGATAGAATTTATCAAATAAAAAAACATCGATTATAGAGTTATACATAATCTTATCTATCAAGATATTATATCATTTTTTTCACAACACAATAATTATTATATTGTTTCTCAAACAATAATACATACCGGCGAATACTCTATTGTGTTTTATAAGCCAAGTTTTATGCTAGATGTTATAATCTTTATCTTTAAATTGAATCGAATATACGAGATTGAGTATTAATATAAACAATGCATGCAAATTGTAAAATTTAAATCAATTTATCAAAAAACACAAAATGAAAAAACACATGAACACATATCAACCGATTTTCAATCGAATATTGACTCGACGCAGATTATATTTCATCGCGATACGTGCCATAGAAAATGAAGAAACATACCCATTGTAGATGAGGGTAAAAGTTTAAGTAGACATGGACGAATTAAGAAAAAGCTTAATGGAAATGTGCATATTTCTGCAGTTGGGACTGTTTAATTCGACCCTCTTGTATGCCCGGAGTAAGAAATCTGTTGGAGGCAGGAGGCTCGTTTTTATCTGAACATGGTCAGAGTGCAGTCCTGCACTGCATGCACTAGGAAGCTGTGTGCGAAATATAGTAGAAGATCATCCTGTTTTTATGAGCTGCTCAAAAACCGACCAGGGTGTCGTTCGTTGAATTCATGCGGAGAACTCTTGCATGTCAAGTATCGTGTAGCTCAGCTCACCTAAGCTTGACATGCATGAGATCTCCGGAAGCTCGAAGCTGACATAGTGGTGTCCTGTACTTCGTAATTACAGGTTTTTGAGGTATCTTCTCCTGTGTGAAGAGACTTACTGGTGTCATGTACTCTGTAGTTGCGGGTGGTATGTGGCGGGTAGCCTTAACGTATTGAATCGATGCCTGAATAACTGGTTAGTTCTAATCAATGTAAATTATCCCTCTTGGTTTATGTAGGGAGTAGAAACATGGAATAGGGTTAGGCCATGTGCATTTCATGAGTACTTTGTACTTCTTGGTTGATGCCTGAGACTGTCGATGGTCTTGTGAACATTTTGTCATGAGAATTCATATCGAGAAAAGCGAAATACTTTCTTTATTGTGCATACTTGTGGTTGTTATTTCAGCATACGGTTGGCTGGATGTGGGAGGTATTCAGGTATAATTCTTAGCCTTTGGTAAGGCTTCCCCGGTGCATGGTAGGAATCCCCTGTAGAACATCTTAAAGGATACGATGACTTAAAATGGATCTCTTGAGTGGTCCTTAAACATGGTATCTCAGATGGGGCCAATCTCGATCCTAATACATGGCGCTGCAACCATAGCTTCATTGCAGATTTCTACTGTTATTAGCTGCAAATAGAGGAGTCGGAGATGTTATTGTACATGTTTGGCGTGAAGATCTTGTCAAGCCTATCCTGCCATGCATGCTGATGAATTAAAACCTTTTTTAGTTCACAGGCAACTCAATAACTGCTAGAAAGCAACTAAACTCTCCTCGCAATTAAACTATTGCAGTACTGATGTAACATCTGGGTATGACATCAGTGAATAAGTCTAGGCTGAGAAAATTGGGTGTAAGGTTGAACCAGCTGGATCAATACCAAAAGACAGATAATCAGGTAGTTCGAAGGCCAATGGATAGATTATTGTCATTGTAGTCGCAAGATACATTGTCATTGTAGTTGCAACATACATAGGGTAACATGTATGATATATCACAGCATCAAAAGATTAGATTACAGTACAAGCTAAGCTAGGTTCAGGTCCTCCTAAATGGTCGTTGAACTCGAAGCCTAGTGGAGCCATTCTCTGGACTATACTTGGAATGGTTTTCTCGGGGTAGGTGCTCGGTTGTCTAAAGATTGCAATCTCTGTTTGAGATGGAAAACTTCAACCTGGAAAACAGATTGTTGCCACACGAAATTCCCAAGAGGGTTAGAAACATGATCGAAGTGCCTTGTCCTCGGATAAAAATATATGTATACGTTCCTCCTGGGTTCTCTTCAACTATGTGGGAATCTTAGTAAACATGATAGCACACGAGGCCTGTATCTGGTGCAAATAAATCAATGTTATGTAGCCATCAAAAGATTGCTCAAGCTCAGACAACGCCAGTCTAGACTAGGAACTGAACACTCCGATCACATTTGGCCATCAACCGATATCCAAATCAGCTAAATCGTTCGTAGTTTGAATGCATGCAAGTATGCGGCTGTTAAATAGGAACGATAAGCACTACTCTAAGCAACTAGTGGCAGCATGGGGTACATAGCACAGGCCTGAGAGGTGACTGGCCAAGAATACTGTTTGAAGCATGAAAAGGGCATTTTGGCAATGCAGCTAGCAGAAAAACTCCAGTAAATAAGATGACGCACCTGTAACTGGAAAGCTCTTCCTCTTTCGTTCGCCAGGACTCCTCTTGTCGAATGCAGCTCCTAGTTCACATCAAAAGCATCATAATATTATCAGCTACAAACACAGGCCTCACACATTTACTAAAAACAATAAAGATGCTACATTTACCTTCTGTGTGTCATCCAACACCGCTTTAAGAAAAGCCACATCGTGTTCCAGTCTAACATTATCAGAGTGGACTATATTTGATAGGCTGTTAGCCTCATCCTGGGCAAGCTCCAAAGCAGCCACTTTCTCCTTCAACTGCTCCATTTGCTTGACAGTATCTCCCAACTTTCTCTCCATATCCAGCCTGCTATTCAGAGCAGAAGCTAGCTTTCTCTCGGAGACTTCTCTACTCGCCAATGCTGCGGCAAGTTGTCCTTCAAGGACTCCATTCCTCTTTATCAGCTCGGCCATTTTCGTTTCATACAACTGATGAAAACTTGAAGGAGCTGTTGTAGGCTCAGTCTCTGATATAACGATCTCGTTATCAAGGGGTGCCTTGTCAATCACGGCGTTGAGAGCACTTGCATCTTCAAGCTCGGTCGAAGAAGGTAATCGGTCTGGGCTTATTCTTTCCGAAGAGCTGATCAGAGACCCAGTTTCAGGTCGCTTTCTCCTCTCCATGGACTAAGATTATGGATTGTCAGTGCAACAAGAAAGCAACACGCTCAGATTCCAAGCAACAAAATGCAAGCTAAAGCATATGAGCGAAAACATCTCTGCATTATCAAAAAGGATGTTAGCCTGATAGAGATTTATGTGCATCAAAAGATATATCTGTACACCTTCTACCACAAACTTGAGCCTTTGATGGTATTTCTCAACATAATATAAGAAACAAGATGTTGTCAGAGGCCATTACTCTGAACCGTGCTGCCTACACAGTTGGTACTTGGTAAGAGGTGGGCTCACGCATTTTAGGCTTTATAGATACAGCACGCCCATGAAAGGGCATAGGTGTGACATGGGTTAAGACACTGGTGACATTTGGGCCCTCAGCTTCAAGCTTGAGGTGATTGTTCAACACTGCAGAATGGAGGGGAAAATTATAAAAAAATAAAATATGCGGCTGGCCTCATCAAGTAGAGCTTTATGACATAGATTTTTATGAGGTGGCATCAATCTCATTGACTATATCGGCTTCAAAGATATGCAAGGGTACCAAAAAGCAGAAAAAGCTAACAAAGAGAAGCATCCGAACACAAAGTGGTGATGAACACAACCAACCTGAACAAAAGAAAGATCACGATCCAAGCTAACAGCTCGTTTATGTGTAAATTCTTCCTCGTTGAACTGCTTCTTTAGGGAAACACTTCCAGAAGAAGGATTTTGATTGACGAGGACATACTCCGACATGGATCTTCTTGAAGAGCCATGCTCATCTATCTTAGATGCTAAGTTTTGCCTACCAGAATCAACTTGAGGCGCATTATGAAGCTGAGCTCCAAAATTGATGAACGAAGAACTGTTTTCACGTGGTAGAGTTTCAAGGCCTTTACAGTCTGGCAGACTTGTTCGCCTCCCAGATGAGTGCTCGAACTTTTCCAGCTCAAGTGCTTCGACCTGAGACAGAAACTGATGAGGTGAATATAGGTACTTTGGCCAACTTTTTCACATGGAAGGTGAAGTTTATATTCCATGAATTATCAACCTGATTTGATGGTTCCCTTTTACATCCGCCAAATGCGACAAGAAAGTCCTTGGCTTTGTTCTGCACCAACACCAGACTAAATCCCTGCCCAGGAAAAAAAAAAGAAAAAAAGGTTAAGCTTTAAACTTTGTCATCAGATAATCTACTTCGAAGTTAATTTGAGGTACCAACCATGATCAGGAACAGAAAAATGTATGAGAGAGATGAAAGAGGTAGAGCAAGAACAAGAGCACTAAGTCGCAAATCTCAGGGAATTGGTACTAAAAACAAGAGAAGCACAGCTAGACTTCTTTTCCTTTTCTTTCTTCACATAAGATGAAGACGAACTTACTTTGTTGGTTGCAATAGAATGCGGAGGAGATGCAATTGCAACTGACCACTCTACTTTGAGGACATCAAAGATTAAAGTCTCCACATGACCTGTTAACACAATCAAATCACAATATCATGTATCTGGTATTAAAAAACATTTTGTAATTTAGATGCTCATCATGTAGAACAGTAGAGTAGAAAAATCACAGCTTATTAAATTTTCTTGACTATTCACTAGTTCGAGCTTTCAGTATAATTGGTTTAACAACATTATACACTAATTATTAGCATCTTGTATGGGAAAAACAATCTAGTAGTTCTGTGTTGAATAGTAGAAAAACCACAATAACATTTGGACAAATAGATATTAAGTGCCAAGTTTACAATAAAGAAGCATATATAAAAACAATGAATTGACGGCCACATTGCAACACGTAAACTACTAATAGATCGTTGGAATCTGCAGCAAACAAGAACAGTAGAAAAAGTGGAAGCACTACAAATAAGATGGATGGAAAAAGGCGAAGCATTTGACCATACGTTTTTTATGGGTTCCGCCGCCAGTGATATACCATTTACTTCCACATAAAACACCACAGCAACCTGCCCTTGGTGATGGATGGAAACCCCGAATCTTAATTCTTGACCACATCATCTGAAAGGTAAACATGCACATCTAGCTTCTATTTGCAACTATGAAAGTGACAAGTAGAGCTGCAACATTATAAAGACAATCCGACGTACTGTATCAAAGTCAAGAGAGTATAGGTCGTTCAACGTCCTTGACTTAGAAGAGCCACCAAAAATGAAGAGAAGTCTGTCATCGTAAAAGGCTGCAACATGGTTGGATCTTGGAGAAGGTCCTGTCCCTCTATGCACAGATTTGATGCATTAGTATCAGTAAAATGCAACGACGATTATCTGAGAAGCTAGAAGCGTAGAACTAAGTAGTGACATTGGAATGATCTCTCCACTGGTAAGAGGATTAAAGCAATCGAACAAAGAGCACTTACGTGCAGTGAAGCGGTAGCCATGTCATGGATTTAAGATCAAACATATGAAGGTCATTAAACTTCCTTCTTTTAGAATCTTCACCTCCAAATAGAATTAAAGTCGAGTTTGCTCTGACCACAGTATGCCCAGAACGAGCAACCTGCACAGTTTCAAGGACTCAAGATCATCATGAGCATGGTGGCTATACCATAATAATATTATGACGAAAAACTATCTCTATCAAAAGTCTGAATTGATGATAAAAGATGCACAATATGATATATTGTGCACTCCCCTCAAACGAAAGTCTATTGGTACATGAAGAGTGGATAACAAACGCACTATCCCAACTCATACCAAGTGTCAAATAAGTCCAAATGATAAACCACATAATATGTGGAAATAAATGGGAGAGGCAGGAATGAAAACCTATGATTTCATGTCATGGTTTGCTCTGTTATCATATTAAGGAATCAACTCTATCAAAAATTCGAATTGATAATAGAAGATCAACAATATGATATATTCAACACATTAGAATAATATAAGGACCCACAAATAGACAAAATTCTAAGTGGATCGATGTCAGACTACTGCCTCTTGTGTCTATGTCGTTTATCAAGTCTTTCATGCTATAGTCTGTTAAGAATTTATCTCGAGAAACCAATTCACCGAATACCACAATTAAGTACACGATCAACCATGAATAAGAACCGTGACGATAACACACGAGATTTAACGTGACAAAACCCTCACGAGGATAAAAACCCACAAAGAAACAAATCAGTAAAAAATAGAAGTACAATCTGATTTGTCCCTCCCCAATCCACTCAATCTCATCTTGTGTTTCGCTCAAACTTAAAAGTAAAAAGTAGTCCACAGACCCACAATACCTCTATAAATAAGCTCCTATTTATAGACAATTATTAACCTGTAGCTCAAAGATATATCCTAAATATATTTAACCCTTAATATATTCCAAACATATCAGATAAATATATAAATCTAGCTCAAGATTAGCTCAAAGATATATCCTAAATATATTTAACCCTTAATATATTCCAAACATATCAGATAAATATCTAAATCTGGATCAAATCTTGAGCTCATCTTCAACAATCTTCACCTTGGTTTAAGATCCATAAACACACAAGTTATCTAAATTAAGAAGTCACCTCATATCCCACCTGAGCACGAACTCATTATTAGGATCATGAGGAGTAGAAGATAAGGCTCATCTCCCCTGCTTTCTTTTTCGATACCCACCTGTATCGACCAGTCTTGAAGATCTTCCTTTAATTTTCTATGTCATCTACTAATCTTTGGCGCCTACACCACCTGTGCTACCTGAGCCCTTCGCTGTCTGCGCCACCTGTGCTCTGCGTCTCCAGTGCAATCTAAACTTTGTGACTTTAGCTTCACGAAATCCGATAGTTCCCTGATGACTAACTCGGTCTTCATTATCTACACGAGACCTCCTTGAGACCGTGTCCATTAAGCCATCCGTCGACTTCTTTGAATTGCGACATCGGCTCCTGTCTCGACTCTTGTACGATGGTCCTTGAATGCTCACCTCCACAACTATGCTCACAACCTTCCGAGCTTTTATCATGACCATGGAACCTTTAAATGCCTTCATCACTCCACCCTTCACAGGAATCATGCAACATCCGGAGTCATTTTTCTACTTGATCTTAAGCTCAAGTAGAGCTTTCCATCGTTGTCATCTTTTCATTCTACTTCACTTGCAAAACATTTTCCTCTGTTTCTGTCCTCTAGACGCTCACACATAGTGCCTCAACCTCTGGCTTAGCTTGAAATTTGCAATATTAACCATCTTCTTGTCTGCCAAAATCGACAACTTGGAAAAGTTTAAACCTTTATCCAAAGATTCGATCTCCAACCCAAAGATCTAATCTTTCTCCTGACAGATTCAAACTTTTCTCTACGTGACGCAACCTAGAGCTCAGATACCACTTGTTAAGAATTTATCTCGAGTAATCAATGTATCGAATATCACAACCAAATATATACGATCATCCATGAACAAGAACCGTGACGACAACATATAAGATTTAACGTGAAAAAGTCCTCACGGGGAATAAAAACCCACAAAGAAACAAATCACTAATCAATAGAATTACAATCTAATTTGTCCCTTATCAATTTGTCCAATTTCATCTTATGTTTTGCTCAAACCCTAGGGAAAGGGTGATCCTCAAACCCTAGGGAAAGGGTGATCCGCGAACCCACAAAGAATACCTTTACAAATAAGCCCCTATTTAGTGAATTATTAAACTGAAGATATGTAGCTCAAAAATATATCCTAAAGATATTTAACTCCGTATATATTCCAAAAAGATCATATAAATATCTAAATCTGGATCAAATCTCGAGCCAATCTTCAACACAATCCTTACATATTATGATTTGGAAGCTGACTATCATGAGAAACTTGTAAAGATCATACAGAATAGTGAGGTTCAAGTCCACATGTTTTGAAAACTTGGTCCCCAAATCATGTTCTTTTAACTGTTCCCAATCGAGGAACTTAAAGTCATATTCCGGACAAAGAAGTATTTACTCTAGAGCCGTCTACTTCTCCATAAATGATAAATCTTTATCTTGTCTCAGTCGTTACCTCGTCTGCTACTAGGTACACATGATACCATAAGCCTAGTGCTAAAGTATAGTTAGCTACAGAATTCAAAATGCCCCGACCAAGAAAAGAATATCGCCTTGAAACCATTACTAACTTCATGCCATTGTTCGGTGAGGACGACACTTCCTACATCTAAAACAAAGTTCAGAGACAACCCAAAACCTCTAAAATTACATGCACTTTATGCAGACTGGAGTCGGAGTTTCACATTGCTAATCCAAGCAAGAGAAAATCATCACGGTTAAGGTGCAAGACCCATGCTGAGAATGATATTTCTTTCCATCCCTGCGACGATGGATCTTTTTTTCAATGGGTTTTAACCATCATAGAAATTAAACCCACATTTTGTTAAATAGACTTCATGGAAGGAAGATTACCGGTATATCACCCTTTGCTTCTAACAGTGACCAGCACTCTGTCTCTGTATCAAATGCCCACACTACAAAACAGGAGTGCATGAATGTGATCAAACTTTCCTCTGCATGCCAAAAATAGAGGCAGGCTAGAAGGAGAGATTAAGACACCCACAAATACTCACCTGAAACCTTCTCACTCACAGGATCGGTTTTTCCCCCAATAAGAAGAGCCTTCTTACCCCAAGAAATCTACTCGGATACATAAAACAGCAATACATGTTAAAACAAAGTAGCTGAGTCATGCCTTATGCTGAAATTAATCAGCAGTGGTTGTTGTAAAGTAGCGAAATCATATCTCCTTCAGCACAATGGCTCACATTGAAATCATGAGAAGCATCTAGTTAATGTCATGTGCAATATTTTTAGCAGAAAGGTTAAAAAAAACCAACTTAAGTACCAGGCTATGCCCTTTACAAGCAGGGATCTTCAGAGGTAAACTTGTAGGCGACAAGTAAATCTTCGAAGAAGCTGTTGTCCATGAAAAACGGTCGAAACTAAGCACCTGCAAGATACAGAATCTATGTCACATTAGAAAAGACATAAATATACAGACTATACAAAATTACTACATGAAGAATACAAGTGTACGTTAAAACAAGACAAGAACTTCATTACCTGCACATCATCCAGTAGTCCGTCGCCAGACTCCCCACCAACAACTACCATCTTATTTCCAATGACAGCAGCTGCATGCTATTCAGAACAAACACAACCAATTTATGTAACCAAACAAAGTTGAACCTCGACTTTTACTAGCATTTTTCCCATTGAGCAGCTAAAAGCTAGAAATTGGCTTTCATATGAAGAACTTTACATTGAAGCGAGGGGCAGGCTTGTCCCCAGCTATTGACAGCTCCATCCAACTCTCAGAGCTCCCCGATGTACCAATATTGATATCAGGTGCAGTTGAAGAAGACTGACTATCAAGTTCACTTGGACGATTATTTGTGGGCACAGTACTTTCACCCTGAAAATGCATAAAATTTGATAGATCCCAACCATTGAATTGGTCAACTCCAAAGGGATACAACATCAATGAAAGATAAATGTCATACATGAATATTGTTGGCCCGTTTAGGGTGTTTCAAAGGACTTTTAGTCCCGTGGGTAGGGTCTGAAAGCTGCATCTTCATCCTGTAGGAAAGAAAATGATGCATCAGAACTTAAGCAGTCTAAAATAGCTGAGATGGTGATAGCAGTGAAACTATGGAATCGTCTAAAAGATTAAGAAAAAGACAATGATTTGGGTAGTTTTATAATTTGAAGACTGAACCATTAATCAAGCAAGCGGCAATCCAGGAAAAAAAAACAACTGAAACTCTTCTATACAATGCCTTCTCAGCAATGTTGGACATCTTATGCCCAAATGCAAAACAGTGACCAGGTTCGCCGTCTCAAAGAAAGGATTTTGGAAGCAAATGGATGTTGCAAGTCCCTTTTGCATACTATATACTGAGAACATCATACACAAATGGGGATCAAAAGGGTTAAGGAAATGGATAATTTGGTCACAACTAGCAATGCGAAGCTACGAAAGTGGTCGCATGAAGAGCGTTCTAGGTTACTATCACAATAGACATGTGCTCTACTGAATCCAATTATTCATGCAATGATTTAAAGGTTAAGCACAGGTTATTTTGCCTATGCTGGTGGAAGGAACCTGATATTCGACACATTGCTCAGTTGAAGAAGTCCTCAGATTAAGCACAAAAATGGGAATACTGTACACCTCTGCTTGATGAAATTAACACCATCAATTCTCCCAAACTATCGCCTCAAATAACCATATCAGCATTTCATTACATTCAAATTCATAAGATGATTGAGTAAGAGCTGGAACCACACAAAATAGAACTTCAAGCAATGTGAGAAAAAGAAAAATGGTAGAATTGGAAACCATACTCACCTTCCCAACTTTATCTTCTTCTTAGAAAACCCAAACATCTTCACCTTTTTCCCCAACTCAGCACCAAATCCACCAAGCTCACACTAAACCCACCTTCAAAATCGAACAACAACAAATGGGTCTGCCACAAAACCCCAATAAAAAAATTCCAAAAAATCGAAGAGTCAAAATCAATTCACACACCCACATGGCCACATTTGCACCAAACAAGAAAGAAAAGCCAGAAAAGCCAAGAAGCTGACAAACCCAAAAGCTGAAACTTTGAGCCCAAAAAGGGAGAAACAAAAAGCTTCTCAATGTTAGTGCCCAAAAGATGAAAGTGAAAATTGGATACCTCAAAGAAGAAGATGATGATAAAAGAAGAAAAGTGAAATAAAATGTGGGGATCTGAGAAACTGGATGGATCAGATAGATTCAAGAAAGAGGAGGAGATATCAGGTATCCAAAATCAGAAAACGACGTCGTTGTGGGACATGGGAAATCCATCTGCGTAGCTACTTGGAGAGAGAAAGTGAGTGAGCGAGCGACTGATGTTGGTTGGGTTGCATTGATGTGTGGGAGTAAGCGAAGTCGTTTTTGAGCATCTCTCTCCCCTCTTGGCAGCTATTTGTCTCATATGGGTGTGTCTACTAATGTTGCTTCAACGGCTAAAAAGAGCATGGAAATTTAAGGAACCAACATTGGTATATTGGGATTCCAATAATTTTTTGGGGATGGAATCTTGTTTAGAAAAAGCCTATCTACTGGTACCTACACGCATCACAATCGAGCAAGCAGATCGAAACCCCAACATCCAACCTAAGTGCACTCATCATTCCCGTTCTCCATCAGTCATTCGATCAAATGAAAGACCAAATCTTTATCCCAAACAAAAAAAAAGAAAAAGAAGAAGAAGAAGAAGAAAAGATCGAATCAACAAAGCAAGCATTCAACCACAACAAGTGCAACAAAATCACTGACAATACACTAATAATCACTCATCAACTATCTCCACAAGTCCAAAATCACCAAAGTTAATACCAACCCAGTTGAGATAGATCAAATTGAACCATACCCAGATGCTTACATCAGTCAATTTCAGTGTTTTACACAAAAGGGCATCTCAAAAATCAGAAATTGAAGTACCCAACTGGCTGCTTTTGCTTCAAACTATCATCATGTTGAGTTTACAGGTTTCAGCCGCAACTACAATTTGATGTGGAAGTAGAATTTTTTGTGGATTTGGTTCATTGAATGAATTTCAGGTCATTAGAATGGTAATTGTTGAAGCATATCTTGTGAACCGAGAGCAAATCCAATTATCCAACAGCCCAATTAAATGTATGCATTTGCTTTAATCTTTTTTTTCGTTCATGAAAATCGAATTCGAAACCTGAATAAGAGGAATCGAGCTCTTATTAAACACAAATAGAAATATAGTGCTTATTAATGTATCATTGCTCTGTTTGAGACTTGTGCTTTTAATAGTTGGATTCACATATTAAATTTAACCACTTAATTTGAAAAGGAATAGTAATGAATGAGATCATTAAAGAAAAACAAAGTTTCTTTATATATGTTGTTTTGTAACGAGGAATCTGTTTCATCATCAAGTTCAACATTGCATTTCTCTCCTCCTCATATTCTTCCTTTTCTGAAAACCATATTCGTGCCCGTCAACTTACGAAGTATAAATGGAGAAGTTTTTTTTTGCTCAGTAGTCATTTCCCTATTCATGATACATGTTGCCTATGTTATGTTTCTAGAGATCTCCCTTTTCACCCAATAAAAGAATCTGTAAGTACACATGATTATGATGTTCTTGAAAAGTATAAAAATTCTGATTTTTAATGACTTGAATATTCAGTTATCAATTTTAAGATCAAGCTATATATAAATTTTCGTGTTTTTTAATGGCTTCAGAATTGTATTTTCAGAGTCCAGACCATATATGACTTTTTACATGATAAAGTATCAAACAGATTAAACTATTGGATGCACAATCTTTCAAAACATAGGTAAATTTTGATTGGGAAGTTCCTTTGATTGAGATTAAAGACAAAAATCATACTCACTGCTATACTATATGGTATTCAAGCAGGCGTGGACAATGGATATGAACCAAGAAATTTAATGGCCGCAGGAGGGCTGAGCATGATGAAGATCGAAAAGCAGAAATTATGCGTACATTATGCACGCTACGTCGATTGCAGATCTTTAATCGAACGCTGCAAAGGAGTTTGCCTACGGGCTGGATACAAAAACCTTGTAAAGTGGACTTGTGGTATTAATATATGTTCATGTTATATTCCATGCTAGGGTAACACCATCTTATTATATATGATGCAAAAATAATCAACAATAAGCAAGCAATGTGAGAATAATTGATGAGGTATTCAATGTGTTATGCGTCTCCTGGGTCTTATGCTCATAAGTCCACAATCAAACCATGCTAGAACAATGTAAAAACAAAAGGTTTAACATGAAAAATCATTAACCCAAACAATGTTCATAAAAGAATCTATAATAAACACAATTTTTATGTTCAAATTTCACATTTAACCCAAACTCATATTTTTTTTTCATTTCTTCATACGAATCTTTCCATGTATTGTTGTGCTATAAGATCAGTGTAGCAAGAGACAACCAACTCATTGTTACAATATAAATAAGCCTTTAATGTACGACGATAGGTTTTCATCATATGACACCGAGGTTTTCACTATGTGATTTATGATAGATTTTTTATCATATGACACCGAGGTTTTCGCTATATGATTTATGCTCAAAGCAATGTGCGTTTTTCGTTCTAGGTTCCATGTACTGAAAACTTAAGTGTCATATATTTAAAACCTAGGTTGTAGCAATCAACTGGTTGTCTCTTACAACATCAATATTAGCCTATATTTGTCTATATATATATATATTTAAAACCTAGGTTGTAGCAGTCAGTTGATTATTTCTTGCAACTGGTTTTCAGGTAATGGTGCCTGAACGCGTGAATGGTTATTATGCAAGTCCTTCTTTGTTGACACTCGAGGAATCCCCGTCACACTCGATCATTGCATTAATTCTGTGGAAAGTTTCTACTTCTGGGTAATGGAAGAACTGTACGCTCATTATTTCGTAGAATGCTTATGTCTTTCACGGTTTGTTCTACTGTTTTATTTTTTTTCCAATTGAGCTTTGCAAGTGTGCTCTTAACGCTACGATCTTTTAGAGCTCTTATAAATATATATGCTGGCTTGCACCCATTCATATCTGGATTGTTGCCAACATCTTTTATTTTAAAGATTTTCATTTCCACTTTCATTTACTTTACAACTCGGGCTCTTCCGACATACATGTCGGAAATAGCTCTTATGACATAATCAAAGCTCAGGTTATCATATTGTCTATGGATTGATGAGATACTACCTCTTTTTTCATCATTCTGGAGGTGTTTCCTTATTGTCGAGGCGCTGACTTGTTTAGGAAAGGACCAGGACCGTGAAGGACTTGAGATGACTACAAGAAAAAGGTCACTGCTAGGCGCCGCTGCAGTTTCCTCATGTCATTGGAAAAATGCAATATCCGATCCAGAGTACAAATTTAATTTCTGATTCAGGAATACAACTGATGATCATAGCTCAACAAGCTGGACGCGTGACCTTGCAAAATGAAAATGAGGCGCACGCCTAAGCTTCTCGTTTCCTTTCGGTAACGTAGACTGCGAAGAATACAGAACCATCAGAGGAAGGGATCCTCACTTCTGTTACTGTCATGGCACACACGAGTCAGTAATATTAATCTGTTGGCCCGTCCTCCAAGACAGCAGATCAAATAGTGTGTTCTTTGGAAGTTAGCAGCTCTTTCAGAGCAACCAAGTCCGGGAACACCAAGGCACCAGACTCTCTCCATTTCTCTGCATCAGGAGTCTTGAATCTGTCTAACAAAACGGCATGCATCCCCAAGCTTCTCGCCGGCACATAATCTTTTCTCATGCTATCGCCGACGTGTAAAGCTTCGGAGGGTGCAATATTGCCTGCCTTTTCCAAGGCAATCTCATAGATCTTTGGGTTTGGTTTCTCTACACCTACAAGACCTGAGAATACACCGAAGTTCCACTCGGACCCCTGCATCATTCAACAATTTTTTACTATACTTGAAAGAATGCCAGATCATAAATTACAAAAGCGTAATGTGACCATGCCACGGTTGGATCAAAACTCTTCAACTTCCATAATAGTGCATCGCACAAGTCCAGCTTATAAAGAATGGATCCATATAAAGCGCAATAGTCTAGCATATCAGAGTATTCATCCTAAAATTCAAGTATGTTATTTGCTTACCTTGTTCAACCCTAGGGCCGGAAGAATCACATCTTGATAACGGTACTCAGCATTACTAACCAGACCAACGATGACACCCTTTTCACGTGCCCATCTAAGGAAAGGGATGGAGTCCGTAAAAATGCTATATGGAGCAGACGAGCCAAACGTTGAATATATGCGTCGGAATATTTTCTCGAATGTCTCCTCGTCGTAATGGTACCCTGCCTATCACCAGAAAACGATCACACACATGAATAGAACGATACTTAAAATAGATCCGCTATTGAACCTCCAAACCAAAACCAAGATGTTTACCCTCTCAAAGGAGTCCCTAACACATGTTTTCCACCATACAATGTTGGGCATCTTCACGGAGAAGCCAAAGCAAGGATATTTCTTGGCCATTTCGGTATATGCGAGTTTGAATCCCTCGTGCACACGCTTGTAGTCAGGGCAGGGCAATCCAACAGATTTTGCTGCCATACAATAGTAATCACCGAGCTCGCCTTTGTAAGCTATAAGGGTCCCAGTAACATCGAGGGTGATTAAACGGAACTTTGACAGAAGAGCCATTCCAGCAGAAGATGCACCAGGTTGTAGTGAGTAGATCAACAGGAAATACCCGAGACTGAATTACAGTAAATATATGAGTATATATTCCATATTATAAAGAAGTATCATTGGGAGGGTACAGGGGAAGAAAATAATTTTCGTTATTCGGGAACAAGTAAAGGTGAATGAAAAATAAAAAGGATGATATGCTCAGAATTATATCGGCCCAGAAGAAGCAGTCTAACGAAATGAAGATATCTCTTAATGTGATTCTCTCCTACACATTTATTTACCTTTCATGGGTTCCTTTGATCTTTTAGTTTGGACATTAGTTTAGATCTGTTACCACAAAACGAAAAAATACACATAGTCCACTGTAGTCCAGCTTCTCTTTTCACCTCAGCATGTAACTCGTTGAACCTATCACGTATCAATTACATGGCCTTTACTTTCTGTCACGATGGGGTGTAAGAACTTACAGAATGAAGGAGGGATGATCAAGGGATTATTATAAACGAATTACTAAACCAAGGACATGCTTTCACCTATGATAGGAATTTCAGGCAAAAACAGCCCTATGCTGTTTCCGCATGTATTTTATAAGGATATTAACTCCAGCAAGAACAAACACTACTCAAATCTTCAAATGAGCCCGCAACAATTGTTTCAGTGATTTAGGTACTCTTGGGACAAAATATCCAAACCAAAACATCAAAAAGTTCACAACAAGTCTGCAACGTTCCACCAAAACATTCAATCCAATCCCAATCTTATATTCAGAATCCATCTTGTTTCTTACCAATGCTGCACAGGTTCGTGCAAACCGAATTCCTAAATAACATAAGAGATCAATGATTATGCATCATTGATCTCTTATGCTTCTTTTCCATTACTACACTAAAGCCGTAACCATTTGATCTTTCTCACCCGAGATTAAAAAAAGCAAGAAAAAAAAATGCACAAGCTAGATTGCAGACATAAGTCTCAGCCATTTTCACCTGAATCTCCAGTAGATCAGCTTCACTTCGGTTCCAGCTACGAAGCAACTGTATTTGTCTTCGTTTTCCTATTTGAGCAGGTGATGATGGATCAATTGAGCAAGAATGCACGATTTGAGCTACACTATAACTACCTGTTTTCGCATTTTCCTGAACAATCCCCAGTAAATTCTACCTGAACAATTGAGCTCTTGACAAAATGAAAACTGAGCCACCAATTACGACAGAATCCATTAGCACACATTAAAGAAGTGAGTCCATACCACAATTCCATTAGCTCAAGCCAAATGCATTATGGACCAAATCACCAAACCATACATATATGTAATACAGCGCTCAACTTTTCATGGACCATACTCGGCTCCAGTACCCCTCTTCCCAATACTACGCAGAGACAACAACGACAACAACCCAGGTAATCCCCTCACGGAAGCATAATAAAGACCAAAACTTCAACATCACTTCCACATAATCAACTACAAATCACACCTACACGCATCACGATCGAGCAAGCATAATCGAAACCCCAACATCCCACCTAACAATACTCACCATTCCCTTCCCGATTATTCGTTCTCAATCAAAAGAAAAACCAAATCTTTATTCCAAAAAAAAAAAGAAAAAAAAAAAGAAAAAGAAAGAAGAAGAAGAAGGAGGACAGACCGAATCAAACAAAGCAGCATTCAACCAAACAAGTGCGACAAAACCTCTGACAATACACGAATAATCAATCATCAACTATCTTCACAAGTTCAAAAAATCAATAAAATCAAAAGCAACCCAGTTGAGATTGATCAAATTGAAGCATACCCAGATGCTCAAATCAGTCGATTCAGTGTTCCACACAAAAGGGTCGCTCAAAAATCAGCAATTGAAGTACTTCACTGGCTGCTTTTGCTTCAAAATATCATCACGTTGAGTGTATAGATTTCAGCTGCAAATTCAGGGAAAATAAGGGATGGTATTGAAGTGGAAATCGGAAAGAGATGAATTGTTTATCAAGTTTTCTCATTTTCTGCATTTGGGTTGCTGCTTTTTCTAGTGTTTTTCGTGGTTTTTAAATGCCGGGGAATTGCTCGTGCAGC
The DNA here is from genome assembly GCA_035668315.1 of Drosera spatulata. NCBI lineage: Eukaryota > Viridiplantae > Streptophyta > Magnoliopsida > Caryophyllales > Droseraceae > Drosera > Drosera spatulata. The sequence continues at coordinate 17,567 of JAOVYX010015112.1, forward strand.
CCACGGGTATGTGCTCATAGAACGACGAATATGTTCCCTGGTTTTTTGAATTGGTTTGGGTATTTTGTCCCAAAATTTTGTGGATTTGGTACATTGTATGAATTTCAGGTGATTAAGGTACTCCATCCGTGTCAATAAGAAATGATTTGATGCCATATAAGAATTTATGTATATATAAAATTTGATAAAAACTAATTTTTTTATTAATAATAGGATTTATTATATCAGTTATAAGAAAAGATAATGGATGTACCGTAACATATGATAATTGTTTTGATATTTTTATGTGAAAAAGTTACTGAATAAAATATATTGTATATATTTTAGGACGGTTTAAATAAATAAGTGTTGTTTATATTTTGAAACGGAGAGAGTAACACTTACTCTATCCGTTCCATAATATAAGTAATGATTTGACCCGTCACACGGATTTACGTGTATTGAATTTGATGAAAAAAGAACATTTTTTTGGTGATACTGACATTTACTCTAACAATTATGAGAAAAGATAATGAATGTACTGTATGAGGTAATAATTATTTTGATACTCCATCCGTACCAAAAATATAGACAACGGTTTGACCAAACACACGGATTTATGTGTGTGTTGAATTTATGTGGAATTTGATGAGGAAGTAAAATTTTTTATGATAGTGAAGTTTAGTGTAATAATTATAAGAGAAGATAGTGAATGTACTGTAACATATGATAATTATTTTGATTTTTTAATGTGAAGAAATTATTAAATATGGTATGTTGTCAATATATTTTAGGACGGCCCAAATAAACAAGTATTGTATGTATTATGAAACGGAGGGAGTATTTTTCTTTTATGTGAAAAAATTACTAAATTTAATATGTTGAATATATTTTGAAACGACACAAATAAACAAGTGTTGCTTATATTATGAAATGAACGAAGTATTAAATTAGATCATCTCAATTAAATTATAATTTTATCCTATTTAAAAAAATTCCTATAAAAATACAAAAATATCTTTACTATTTATTTGATATCATATCAATCTATCCCATTATTTTTCTCTTTCTTTTGTTTTCTCACTTATCTCACTCATAAAAATCAAAATATAATTTAATATTTATATTAAAAATCAACACACACATAAATCATCTTGTCAAATTAAATGATTACAATTTTGTTGGAATGAAGTAAGAGCAAATCCAACATCACAATTAATTGTTATGCATTTTTTTTAATGTTGTTTCTATCAATGGGAATCGAATTCGAAACACGAATAAGAGAAACTAGCTTGCAACCACTTAGATCGGCATTTCTCTTCTTCTTTTTTTATTCAAGAGTTTACATCCCATGGAACACGGTATCGAAAAATAAATAAAAGATCGTGTGTTCTTATTTACTCTGCTCTTTAGCTCTCTTACCTTTCTTCGTTTGATTCCCCCTTTATATCTCTCTAATCTCTCCATTTTCATGTGTTTGGATCACACGAATAGTATTAAGATGAAATATAATATAATATTTTGATGAAATGAAAATCGTAATGAAAAATTATTTTATTCTATCAGAGTTGTTTGTTACGTTAATCAAAAACAGTTTTTAAGGTTAAATCTAAAAAATTGAGTAATTAATCAAATTTAAAATTTAATTAATTAATTTTCAATCAATATTTAAGTTTATTATTTTGAATTAAAAAATTAATGTATATTTAATTTTTTATTTTAAAGATTAATTTCTTAGCTTTAATTAACTTAATTCATTAATTCATTTTAGCATAAATTACCAATATATCATTATCTTTTAAATTTATTTACCTAAAAGTCACGTCTAATTTACTAATTATCAATATTTAAGTAATTTTTTAATATTATATTAAATTTTATTTTAAAAAATTGAATAACTAATTTAATTCAAAATTAAGTAATTTATTTTGATTAAAAAATAATATGAACAGCTTACTTTTGTTTTTCAAATCGAACTTCTTCCGCTTAATGAATAAGATCTTATGTCAATAGGAAATTACTTCAATTTGATTTTAGATCGAGTTGATTAGACGAATCAAAAACATACAATAAAAAAAAAATAGATATAAGAGAATTTTTTAGTTTGAGAGAATGACTAGAACTCTTTAAATTTATTCTAAAAAATGAAAAGATATTGAAAATTTCTTATAAATATCACTTTAAAAAAATATTTTTATGAAGATAGCACTTTTCTAAATTCCCCCGATATACTTTTTCACTCCAACCCCACCACACACCCACGCCCTTTTTCTTCCCCGCACAATCCTTCCACACAATCAACCCCATCGTCATCGTCGATCTCGTCACGCCACCGTCGACATTGATTCCCTCCTCTTCCATCGTTGACACTGCAATCATATATTCGATATTGTGTTGCCTGAGGTAACGAGAAACGAGGTTGATGAATCCAGATTTCTCACTCTCGCTGCAACCAAATCAAAACAAAACAAGAACATACAAGCATCTATGAGTCAGATCACATATCCAAGGATGAAACCGCTCATTTGATTTTTAATTAGATCATCATGGATGCATAAGGGATAAGATTAGATCAAATGGATGGGAGGGCAAGAGGCAGACCTGATGTGGTGGAGTTGGGAGATGGAGGAGCGAAGGGCGGAGATCTTGTGGGCGTCGACGGGGCTGAGAGTCGCACAGTGGCGACAATTGGCGATGGACGAGTAGATTAGAATCACAACAGAACTTGTGAGAGGAATAGCGAGGAGGAACTGATGAAGAGAATGGGAATCGTGTGGGAGACAGGACAGGAGGATACGTGACAAGGAATGAGAGACTGGAGATGGGAGTTCAATTGAATTAGTCGCTTTTTTCCTGTGGCGGATTTGATTGTTACGGTGAATTGGATGGATTTTCCCATTTTTGTTTTGGGGTTTGTTTTATGGATTTGATGGTGTTTTATTATTTTGATCGGATTTCGATTGATGTATTAGTTTCGATCGGACGTATCATTTATTCTGACTGCATTTCGATGGACGTATTATTTGTTCTAATAAGACATATTATTTACTTCGACCGTGTGTTTTACTTACTCCGATAGGAATCCGACGACGGATGTACTACTAATTTTTTTAGATGTACTATTTTTTATAAACGTATTATTTTATTTTATAAGCGTACTACTCGAGGTGGGATGGAGATGGCGTGATATCTTGTGAAAATTTATAAAAATTAGTGGTAGTTCCTTGAAATAAAATTCAAGTGATATTTCCCGGATATTTTCCCTTAATTTAATTCATTTTAGCATAAATTACCAATAGATCTTTATTTTTTAAACTTATTTATCAATCACCCTTAACTTACTAAATATCAACATTTAACTAATTGTTTTAATATCAAATTAAATTTTATTTAAAATTTTGAATAACTAATTTAATTCAAAATTAATTAATTAATTTAATTTAATTCAAATATTGATGTAATATTTTTAATTAAAAGTAATATTACTATATTTATTTTTGTTCTTCATTAAAGCTTAATTTCCTAGCTTTAACTTATTTAATTTATTACTTGACATTAATGTGGTATTTTCATTACTTATTTTGTTTTATTTGAAATATTATAAAATAATAATGATACTAATATTAATATTTTAATTATACATAATTTAATTCAATTTCGAATTGAATATAATTTTAATTTTTATATTACATTCAATTATACAAAACTTTTATTTTTATTTTCAGATTTGGTTTTAATCCTAATTTCCAAAAAAAAAAGTGATTCCATTCCTTCCATTAATGGGTTAATCCTCAAGGACAATTAAGGAATGAAAAGTGAGGATAAAAAAGGAATATGATTCCGTACGAATACTCCATTTTGATTTCATATGTAAATCAAACAAGATTTTTCTCATTTCATTGGAATATCTCATATATTTCTTATCCCATTACACCCATCTAAATGCTACATAAAGTTTTATTCCTAATCTTATCTTTCAATAGGATTCACAGTATTTAATTGAATGTTGTTTTCAAAGGGTTAGTCTAAGATTCTTATATAGGAGTCTCCGTTGAAATGCTTGCCTTAATTATAAGCAACACTTCTTCAATCATGAAGGAATAAAAATATACACCTTGTTGATTTCAAATCATGTACTTGATAAGATTATTTAGATTTTATTTTTGCCTTCTTCTTTTTTCCCCCCTTAATTTGAGTCTCAATTTCCATGGAGTTAACAGTTGATCAAAGCTCTTTTCTTCTTATTCAATCCATCATCTCACTAGTTCTTCACCATCCTTCTTTAATGCTTCCGTTGAATCACTCCTCTACAGCTCTGTTTTTCATCCTCCGATTGATATTTACCTTCTACAGTTCCGTTTTGGACCATCTCATCATTGTTAGAGACAACCTTATTTCAGACAATAACATTAAAGTTTTCTTTTAACGTCAATTGGTTTTAAAATTTTATGTATAAATGGCATGAAATATCAAAGATTTGAGTTAAAAACTTCGGATCCCTTGTACATCTAAGGGTGAGAGACCGGGTGGTTTGTCATATCAAATTGGTCTTGACCCCGAAGTGTTGTTCAGTACAAGAATAACGAGACATTATATCTCTTTCCGATACGACCATTCGGTTAATCAATAAATCTGAATGGTCGCCAACTGATGTTTGGATGTTAGAATCTGAGGAGTTTAGAGCCAAATTATTCGTTTGACCATGTAATTATCATTTGACCATGTAATTATCATTCAACTAACACGAACAATTGTTTGATTAGCTCAATTGTTAACAACACAGATATTCCTTTTGTTTTAATTTATATGTCGTTTAAATCAAAACACAAACTTGAATACACATCTTAATAACATAATAAAATTTCATTGTTATCTTTATTAATGATAAGTTATTTAAGAATTATAAGAAATGAATCAAAATATGAAAAACAATAAATATATGAATAAAATTGATAAAAAAATTTATTTTTTTATCTAGATTATCTTAAACGATATATATTTTGAAAGTGTATTTAATTTCTCATAAATTAGATTAGAGAAAGTATATATATTTTAAAACTGTATTTAATTTCTCATAAATTAGAATGGAGGGAGTAAAAAGGGGTTACAAGGTCTTGATCCCAAAATCTCAATCTATGTTGTCAGCAACTCCTACATTTCCCTCAAATGGGATCAAATCTTCTCCAACAAAAAACAGGTACCACTTCAGTTGGCCAGAAGTACAACAATTTGGGTACTACTATTAAAAAAGGAACTAGTACAAAGTAATTAGCCAAATAACATCACACATCGGATTCTCCGACATACGTCTGTTACAAAAAAAGACACCACATGATACATTGAAGAACCCATGAAACTTCCATCATGAATATCTTCCACTATACATCCGGTCCTCCTCAGATTCTGTCGGTGATGTATAACTGGGTTGTTGTTCCAGTATCAGCCCTTGCGGATAGCAGAAGCCGTGTGGCTAATAATAAAGGGAGCCACAGGACAGAGCCATTAATAGAATGGCAGCTTGTTCTTCCTCACACAAATCTCCCCTCAACAGTAGCTTCTTCTTCCTCATCCAAGAAGGCCCATTTAATTTCTTCAACAACATCTCTTCACCCAATGCAAAAACTTTACTACTTGTACTCATTTTCAAGCTGCTGCTTCCCTTCCCAACCTCCTCATGCTCAGTACCATTATTGTCACAATAACTGCTACTGCTACTCTTCTTGTTATCGTCATTATTACTATTATTATCGCTGCTGCTATTGCTGTCGCTGTTGTCGTTGGTGCCATTGTTGTGTCTATTGCTGGCGTTTTTGCTTTTCTTCTTGGGTGGTTTCTCTGGTCTTCCCTTTTGTAGTCCCAATAGTGCTCTTCTTTTCTTGTGGTACTTTATCCCACATGCGTTGCACAATGACTGCAAAGTTAAGGAAAAATGTTGGTATCACTTTTAAGATAGGTATAATACATATCAGAGTAAAAGCATGTACAGAATCCAAGTTTTGAAATCTTATTATTAGTTGAGAGCTAGATTTATTGCATAGGGTATGGACCAACTTTTTGGAACTGCCATGTCATTGCATATTATTATACCACATTCATTGCACTTCATTTCAAATTTTAAGTTAAATCTATATGCGGTCTACCTTGTTTCGTGTGTCATATTTTGAAATCTAAAATAGGCGTTCAATGATATTACTGTCATGAGATCATTCTACCGGTTATCGTTATACCTGTCATGATATAGTAGTATTTGTTTACCTTGGGGCCAGCAGGTCCGCCTCTCCAAAGAGGAGTATTGGTGGTGAGACAATCAACACAAGATTTCAGCTTCCAATTGCTCTGATCACAACGTTGCTGGCTTCTTGTTGATGGGCTGCTGCTCTGTTCTTCATTCACCTGATGAAAAAACACATCCAAAAACATAATATCAAAACCACATTGCGCTGAAAAGTGCAACCACATACCAGAAAAAAGTGCATAACTAGTCTCCTAGACAAAGCTAAATAGAGCAAAACGGACTCACTTGTTCCTTGAGATCAACCATGATGAAAAAACAGAGTGATAAACTGAAATGTTGATCCAAGGCTTGTGGGTATGTGGTGAATCAATGAAACCGTGAGTGAGTTGATCAAGAAAAATGGAGGGAGAATATGAGAAGTAGAAACTTTGAGATAATTTTTTTGAATGATGATGAGGAAGAGATGAGGAGGATGAGAGGGAAAGGGAGAGACGATGAGAGAGTAAGTGAAGGGATAGATATGGGAGGAAATGGAAGGGACACAAAGAGATAAATGCAACAAGCTAGATAGCCCAAGTACTAGACTACCAAACCAAGTGAAAGTGAAATTATTTGTGTGGGCTGTGGCTGCGTGCGTCGTGCCTGTGTGGTGGGCTGCAGCTTGTCACGGGCGGATTAATTTATAAAATTTTCCTTGAAGAGTTGTATAGAGTCTTCTAAAATGATTTAGGATTTCCTACATTAATCTTAAAAAGTAGAAAGAGTTGTAAGCAACTCTAAAGTTCTCTAGTGTCACGGACAAGTCAAGTGGAGAGGTTGATCTTGAAGAATTCTCTAGAATTCTCCACAAACTCCATGACCCTTCCATACCTTTCTAGAGTTCTCTAGGATTCCATGAAATTCTTTACAATTTCCTACAGTAAGGAAGAGTTCTCTAAAAAATTCTTGTACATTGGAGAAAGAGAAGAGTCTAAATGCCAAACCTAAAATTCTCCATGGACTTGTATATATAGGGATAAGACCTTTTGGCCAAATCATCTCATCTCATCCCATTTTTGTAAACTCTCAAAGTTTTGTAAACCCTTAAGTGTTCTCAATACAAGTTTGTTTCCAAATCCAAACTCTCTTGCGTTCTCAAATATCACATTTGGATGATGAGTTAGGCTGAACTCAAACGAAAAAATGAATAGTTTGAGTGCCGTACGGATAGCGAGAATCTATCCCTGTGACACTAGGCATTCTAGAGAATTCCTTGTAAATATCTGAGGGAAAGAGTGTAGAAGACTCTTGTATATTCTTAGGAGAAGAAGGGTATGGAAGAGTCTAGATGTCAAGTCTAGAACTCTCCATTGACTTGTATATATAAGGGTGAGCCCTTTTGGCCAAACGATCTCATCCTAAGACATCCCAACTTATCCCATTCTTATAAACTCTCAAAACTTTGTAAGACCTCAAGTGTTCTCAATACAACCTTGTTTCCAAATCCAAACTCTCTTGCGTTCTCAAACATCGCCTTTGAGTGACGAGTAAGGCTGAACTCAAGCGAAATAGTGAGTAGTTTGAGTGCTGCAACGGTAGTGAGAATTCTAACCCAGTGACAAGTGGTATGAGAGTCTTGGTTCGAGAGATGGCGAATTCAAGCATTGTTGAGCATGTGATTCCCGAGGAGGTAAATACCGTAAATGTAACCATGCGCAAAGGAAGGGGAAAGTCGAAAGATGTTTAAGCGACCATGGAGTAACGACTCTCGCGGATGGAAGAGATCGTGGCTAAGATGACGGATCGATTGGAGGAAGATGTGCCTAGCAACGATGTTACCGAGGCTCGGGAGGAATGCCTCTGGGATGTGTTGCAAGGTGCTCTCAACTCATGTTTGGACACTCTTCGCAAGGAATTTCGATTGCAAATGGAGGAGGTACATACGGTGATGGCCGCTCTCCAAGAGGAGACGAAGATATTGAGAGAAGAAACGTCGCTATGAAAGGCGGCCATAGCGAATGGAGGAGCAAGCTTTGGGAAGATGGCGCGGTTCGAACCCCCTAAGCCAAAGCCGTTTTCGGGAAAGCGCGATTCTAAGGATTTCGACACCTTCTTTTTCAACATGGAGCGATAATTTGATCTCTTGGACATAAAAGATGAAGAGGAAAAGATCAAGGCCGCATCTATGTTCCTTTCGGACACGACGACTATGTGATAACGTCGTCGTTATAGTGACGTTCAAGTGGGAACGTTCACCAAGGAGAAGTGGGATGACTCAAAAAAGGATCTCAAACTCTATTTCTATCCGGAGAATGCCCAACATGAAGCCAAGAGACAACTACAAAAGTTGAGGCAAACGGACACGATTCGGGAGTATGTGAAGAATTTCACGAAGTTGCTCTTCCAAATAATGACATGTCCGAGGAAGATAAACTCATCTACTTCGAGGATGGACTTCAACCGTGGGCACAACAAGAGTTACAACGACGTGGTGTCCAAACTCTTGCGGCGACCATAGTGACGACGGAATCCTTCATCGAATTCAAGAGGAGCGAGTCTCCAAGGGGTAGGGAGTCGATGAGTGATTCCGAGAAAGATGGAGGCGAGAGCCATGAGGGGATCAAGCCGACTTCGAGTTTCACTAGCAGGAGTGACTCGAAGAGAGAAGAACAAAGGGGGTGAAAAAGGAGCACATCCAAGGACGCGGGGAAGTCCAAGGGTGAGGTAAAGTGCTTCTTATGTGATGGCCCTCACTTGATTCGGGAGTGCCCGAAGAAGAACGCTCTCATGGCTATGATTGCTCGGGTGGAGGAGGAACCCGTGCAAGAGATGGGATCTTTGAGGATCCTTAAAGCGATGAAGACCACGGAGGAGAAGTCTTCATTGAGGATCCCTAACACGGTGAAGACCACGGAGAAGAAGTCTTTATCGAGGATCCTTAACACGGTGAAGACCACGGAGGAAAAGTCTTCATCGAAAAGGTTGATGTACGTCGATGCGGTGATCGGATCGTACATAACTCATGCCTTGGTTGATACCGGGGCAACTCATAACCTTGTCTCGCGGGGAAAAGCAAAGCAACTTGGACTTCGAGTCGACAAAGAGCAAGGAATGCTCAAAACGGTGAACTCGAAGGCCGAACCAATCGATGGCGTGGCCCGTGACGTGCGGCTTCGTATTGGCGATTGGAAGGGATCAGTGGATCTCACGGTCGTTCCCATGGACGACTATCCTTTGATACTTGAAATCGACTTCATCGAGGGTGTAAAGGCGATACCAATCTCTTTCGCTAATGTCTTGCACATAATGAAAGACGATGGAGTTTGCGTGGTTCCAATGATACGACGAGCGAAGAAGGCTCAAACAAAGATGGTCACAACCATGCAAGTCTCTAAGGGGATCAAAAGCGAGGAACCTACTCATTTGAGGAGAGGTGAGATCTCTCATACGGCAAAGAAGGTGTCAAAGAAGATCTCACAAGTCTTGTCGAAGGAACACGGAAAGGAACTCTCACCAAGACGGCAAGATGGGTGCTCGAAGGCTTCTCGCGACGACTCAAGGAAAAGATCGAGTCATAAAAGTGCGTCACGACGAGGACGTCCGCGACATAGGTGGAGGAGTATGTCACTGACGGGCTAATTTAAGGAGTTCTCCTTGAGGAATTGTCTAGAGTTCTCCACATTTCTCTAGATAATTTCATATTTTTGTAGGGTTCTCCGGAATTCTCTAGAATTTCCTACAGTTAGAAAGAGTTCTCTAGATAATTCCTTGTAAATATCTTAGGGAAAGAGTCTAGAAAGTTCTTGTTTATTCTTAGGAGAAGAAGAGTATGGAAGAGTCTAGACCACAAAGCCTAGACCCTTCCATGAAGGTGTATATAAAAGGATGCAAGGTTTATTTGCCAAACCATCCCAAGGAATCCCAAAACATCCCATTCTTGTAACCTCAAAACTTTGTAAACCCTCAACCGTTCTTAATACAAACTTATTTTCAATTCCAAACTCTCTTGCGTTCTCAAACATTACCTTTGGGTGACGAGTTAAGCTGAGCTCGAGTTAAGAAGTGAATAACTTGAGTGCCGCACGGGTAACGAAATTCTAACCCCGTGACAAACAGCAGAGACGATCTGCATCCGACCAAAAGCCTAGATAATGATGAAGGAGAATCTCATCGTCAACTTTCAATGTTCCTCGTTCGATGCATTCTCTTTGGTCATCATGGCGACTTCAAACGGTTTACACACAAATCACTAGCAAGTTACCCACGAGAAGAAAACTTTTGAAGCTACTCCTAAGCAAACCAACTACCCCGATACATTGACTTACGATGTTTTATTTTTATATTATTATGAGTGAACAGAAAAAGTTATAAATAAATAAAGAAAAAAATTATATGATATAGAATAAAAATAATTTTTAGATATTTTAGTATTATCTAAAATAAAAGTGCTACAATTTATATTGAACGTTTATTTTAATAATATGTCAAAATTTATTCGAAACGAAGAAAATATTTAATCGATGCATTACTAATGTATTTCGACAAATCGGCAAAACCTCAGCATGGATGGTCCATCTCGCTGCACAGCCGCCCCGCACGCTACTAACCAGCCATGGTCGGTAAACTGCCAACGACAGATCAAGCAAGAAAAACACAATAAACTGGCATGATCACATTGTGATTCCCTTGTAGGTTGATGAGCAACAGAGTACCAGCTAAACGTATTTTCCAAAAGCACGTATAAGTGAACTTAGCAAAACATCTAGTAAGTAGTAACGCAAAACCATTACCAAATTTTCGAGACCGAGTGACTGCACAAGCAACAAAACATGCCCTCAACTACTACACAATAATCGTCTGCACTGAACTGAACTTCCGCGTAAACTATCGCCATGTCATGAGTGAGTTAATTTATGGGGTTCGTTTTGAAGAATTGTCTACAGTTCTCCACATTTTTCTAGATAATTCTATACTTTTCTAGCATTGACTAAAATGCTCTAAACTTCTCTAGACAACTCTAGAATTCTCTAGTTATGAGTTATTCTAGAGAACTCTATGTAAATATATTGGAAGAAGAGTCTAAAGGACTCTTGTACATTCTTAGGAAGAGAAGGGTATAGAAGAGTCTAGATGCTAAGTCTAGAACTCTCCAAGGACTTGTATATATAGGGGTGAGGCCTTTTGGCCAAACTATCTAATCTCATCCCAAGATATCCCATATCCCACATTTTGTAAACTCAAAACTTTGTAAATTCTCAAGTATTCTTAATACAAACTTGTTTCCAAGTCCAAACTCTCTTGCGTTTTCAAACATCAGCTTTGGGTGACGAGTAAGACTGAACTCAAGCGAATGTGGGAGTAGTTTGAGTGCCGCACGGGTAGCGAAAATCTAGTCCCGTGACAAGTGGTATCAGAGCCTTGGTTCGAGAGATGGCGGATTCAAGCATTGTTGAGCA
>JAOVYX010015113.1:0-29211 GCA_035668315.1 Drosera spatulata
GCTGGGGGTGCGGTGGCTGGTGGCGGAGGTGAGGGGCAGAGGAGGGAAGCGGGGCGGAGGGGAGAGGAGGAAAAGGGGGAAGGGAGAAAGAAAGGGGAGGAGAGGAGAAGAGAGGGGAAGGAGGCGGGTGGTCGGCTGGCGGTGGCGGGCCGGCGGCGACAGCGTGGGGGCGGCGGCGGCTGTGGGTGTGTGTGGCAGGGGTGGTGGTGCGGCAGAGGGGAAGGGCGGGCTTGGGGAGGAATTAGGGAGGAGAGAAATAGAGAGGAAGGAAGGGATAATGTGCCACGTGTCAGCTCCTCATTGGCCCATTCAGGATAATTTTAGATTACGTCATCCCTTCGATTTATATTCGGTATAAATATTTTACTCGATTATCGAACTAAATATACCAAAATTCTCAGAATTTTATAACAAGTTCATATATTCAGTTAGATCATGGTTTTGAGAATAAAAATTTAACGCTTATAATTAACTGTATATCTTTTATTTAAGTTCGACTTATCATTAATTATTATTTTATTATTATTATTATTATAATAATTATTATTATTTATTTTTATTTTTTATTTTTCTTAATAACTTAATAAAAATTCAAGTTATTACACGTGAACTATACTCACAGACATGATTATGGTAGGGTTAATACCTTATCAAGATAACCATCAACCATGGATCAAAACGAGTGAAAGTGATGGTGCTCTAAACAATGTTACATTGTGCCAAAGACACGAGGGAAAGGGAATCCAGATATCAGCGTTGCAAACTGACAATATTTTTTACCAATAAACAAAACAAAATAACATATTTTCATATTACTTATCACATATCTTTATACACAATATTCACATAAGAATAGAGCCTTAGCACTCGTATTAGTAGAACTTATGGTATGTCTTGAAGTTTTTGTGCTATTGTTTGGACACAGTCATAATGTAAGTGGCCCAACAATATTGGAACGAATCACACACCCAGGAATACCTTACCAACCTCCTACTCGTCACGGAAGAAAAGCGCCGCCGTACAAGATCCGCCAGGGCCGCCGATGCTGCGACCGGCGGCTCGCTCCGCCACCATCGCCACCCGTCGACCACTCGACATCTTCTTCGTCGTCATCCTCCTCGTCCTTGGTTCTCCATTGACGATCGATTCGCAGCAGGTACCCATCGATAGATCTCTCCTCTCCACATTTCTCATCTCGATCCGATTTTTCTCGCTGAATCGATCGCTGATTGTGTTGTGATTCTGTTTTTTTTATCGCAGGTCGGGTGTAGCACGAGCTGCGTCGCGGTGAATTGCAATAGTAAGATACGAGCTCAACTCATACTTGATTCGCGGTTTTGAAACGGCAATGAGATTGTTTGTGTTGTGAGTTTTGGCTTCGATTTGAGGCTGATGAGATTTTCATTGTTGTTGTGATGTGTGTGTGTTGGTTGTTGTGTGTGATAGGTGTAGGGATACGGTACGGGAAGTATTGTGGAGTAGGGCACAGTGGATGTCCAGGAGAGAAGCCCTGCGATGACCTCGATGCTTGTTGCAAAATTCACGACGAGTGCGTCGATAAACATGGTTAGTTTATGCCAGCGTTTGTCCCTTTTTTCGAAGTGTTTTTCCATTGGTGCTTGTTCTGAGGCTTTGCTGCAAAGAATTCTAGGTTTTGGATATCTATTCCTTCGACTTTGTGTTTGTAGACGAAATTATGTGATATGATGAAGTACTAAGGTATAGAGTTCAATATTGGTGCTTGATAGTCGATAGATGGTAGTTGGGTTCTATGTGCTCGTATGTAGCTCGTACGTGCTCCTAGAATACTGGAGTTTGACGAAAGAAAGGGTTTTAACAGACTTTATGCTACAGAGGAATAGCCATGAGAAAACATGGTAAGGAGGATCTGTTCCCCTCGTCTAAATCTATCAAGGTTAAGTACGCATATGACACATTTTCGTGTTATGGTACTGAATTTATTTGGATTTTCTTAAGAGGTCTGCCCAGTGTCAATGGCCATCACCATTATTGACTTTATGACAAGAAGTCTGAATCAACTTTCGGGGATTCGGAGTTAGTTTGAATTAGTGATGTCTGTGTTACTAACTTCCGAGCAGCTGTAATGCAGAGCCAAGGATGTGGATGTTTGGTGTTCTCAACGGGTTTCATGAGAATTTATTAGATAGACTCCCATTGTAGTTTCCTCTAGCCGAAGGATTGAGTTAAAGGCCATTAGATGGTCTGAAAGAAGATCAGAATTTGTTCATATTCGTGTTATGTAGACTGTTCAACCTTGATCCTGTTATACCTTTTTAATAATCCAAAGAGGATTTAGACCCATCCAGAGCAGCCTTAGGGTTATGGTTACTCCCCCTTCCCATCCATGGACTATGATTCTCTACGTTTGTACTTGCGCTATATTTAGGTTTGTGGCCCTCTTTCTTCTGAATTTACGGAAGACTTGTTTCCGCCTCCAAGTTCATTAGGCTTTGTCTGCTTACTGTACCCTTACTGGACAAAGAATTTCTCTTGTGCCGATGAAGTAGCGTTAGTGTAATTAAAGGTTGTTGATCCAAGAGTCACGTTCGTCGTCTACTTCTATTTGTTTTCCTCTTTTATTATCCTCGTGGTAGTTTTTGCTGTTATAGATACCTCAATAAACTGGAATGACTATTTCAGGAATGACAAATGTGAAATGCCATGAAAAGTTCAAGAGATGCATCAAGAGAGTTCAGAAAAGTGGCAAGGCTGGGTTCTCTGAGGAGTGCCCTTATGACATAGCTGTCCCGACGATGGTACAAGGTATGGACATGGCCATCTTGATGAGTCAATGGGCGAATCCGAAGATCGAGCTTTAACCCTGACACCACTAACAAGGATTACTTATTCTTTCGAAGATTGAGACAGAGATACAGATCCTCTATTTATGCGTTCACTCAACATTTTTTTTCTCTTCAATAGAAGCTATGAATTGGCTAGGAAATACACTTCAGGATGATGCTAGCCATCTGAATATTACCCTTCGGCATGATTTGTTCCGGCTAAGCCAATGGCCAATATCATATCAGCCTGCTTCTTCATTTTGATGCTTGCTTCATGCTATTGGATCCATGCACCTTACTTCTGGTTGCAAATGATACTCCTGTTAATGGAGTAGGCTGACTTCCCGATTCACGGATGAATGATGAAATGAAAACAAAGCTGATTTGATACGCACCAGGATCCCAAATTGTGCTTGATGGGATACGATTGTGCTCTGAAATGTTATCTGATTTCTTATTTGCATAGTATGGAATTCATATCATAAACGCTTTGACATGAAAGTTTAGTTTGCAGACTGGTCAGTACAGATGGTTTTGTCACGCAGTGTAAGACATGGAAAGAGTGTTGCATGCAGTTCGCCTATGTACTATGTGCAGGTGACATCTAATCGGATCTCCTACGTTCGTTTTCACGTTGAGTTCTACCTTCATAGGTCTCATTCCAGAACCAACAACATTAACCAGACAACATTCATGTCAGTGCTGTTAGACTATGTTGCACTTATATGGGTGCGCGTATCCGATGCGAGTATGACTCGACATATCAATACGGCATTTCTTGAAAATCAAGCGCGGGTATGTCTCGACACATCAATACGGCATTTCTTAAAAATCAAGGATATGTATACAATAAGTATATATATAATATTCACAAATATATATCTAAATTAAATGTAACATAAAAAAATAACATGTTATCTATATATTACAAAAATTTATCTTTAATAATATAATGTCCAATATAAAAAATTACGAATCATCAATGCATTAAAATTGTTTAGAAGAGTTAGAAAAACGATATGAGCGAGTCATATATGTATAGAAATCTTTACTTGATTATTACATATTTTACCTTATAATATTTTATTTATTCTTTATTTAAAATAGTTAAAACCCTCTTCTTTCTTTCTTCGTGTTTCCAGAGTATCCATAGAGTGTCCCTCGCATGTTTTTCAGAAAAAATTAAAAACTCGACGGAGACGTATCGGAAGCATATCCCCACGTGTCGGTGTCCGACAATTATCGGAGACGGATAGATCGCCTCCCGAAAAGTACCGGTGCTTTATAGGTGTTGGAGCATCATATCTAAAGATCATTAACATGAGACAATGGCTACACTATATCATTGGGATGAGCCGGTCACCGCTATCAGGGGCCACTAATGGAATCCTTTCCCGCATAATACGAGGTCAAACTCGCTATTTCCCGTCCCAAGAAAGCAGGGGATTGGGTTTGTGGTGTTCTCCCATACGTTACCACGTCCTTCCGTTCCGTCCGCTTTTTATTCTCCCCTTTGTTTGATTAGATCAGATCAGATCAGGGTTGCTACCACACAGAATTAAATATAAGCCATAAGTAATTTATTGAATAGAGCTTCTATGTTTACGCAAGTCAGACGTACCAACAGAGACACAAACTAAGCACATAAGATTAATAGAAAGGAAGAGTTTATAAAATTCAAAAGACATTATCTATAAGTTCCTTCTACCAACATGTGTAACTAACTTTAACCTTAAAATTAAAGTCATTACTCACATTGTTTTATTTTGAGGACCAACATGGATTTTGAGGCTAGTGAGATTCGAACCCAAGACCTTCAAGAAAAAGGTTGAGTCAAACACCGCTACACCAACCCAGGTTCATTAATTTGAGGGATTTTGTATTCATTTAAACGACACAATTTTATTTTCTAATGAACCACGGTTATAGTGCATGACATTTACTGTTATTTCACGATATTTTTTCAAAAAATAATGTTTGATCGTCCCACAAAATCGGTCAAAATTTCTATCGTCATGCGTATCCGGTCAAAAAATTGAATCTTTTGGAACGAAGGATTATATTTTTTTTAATGAGTTTCGTTTTTCGTATTAACGATACAACAAAATCATGTTTCTATTTCAAGATTAAAATATACGACTTGAACTATTATTAATGTTTTACATGATATTTTTTTTTATAAAAACATAATATTTAATTATCTCACAATACGAACCTCAAAAACAAATACCATGGCAAACAATTCCCTTTCGATTGTGACATAGTTGAGTTAGGCATACCAACCATTTGGAGGAGATATCTGAAAATTATTATCGGGGAGGAATGGAGTATTTGATGATGTCAAAAATATCGATCACTATGAACATAACTGAGATAAGAATTGTTTATGATAAGAGGAGTATTATATTGGAGAACAAATATTCTCCTTCCTCCTGTGCTGGTTCAGGTTGGGCTACCTCTCTGTCGTCGTCCTAAAAAAGGGGTTTTGTGTTTGTTTCCCTCAAATAACGAGTCAGTCCCCTCATTCATCTCCTCCCTTCCATTCGTCTCCTCTGCCTTCGCCTCTCATTCTGTTTCTCCTTTCATTTGACGGATTTATAGCACACAAAAGCCTCTCTCATTTCCCCCTTCTCTTTCTCTCACACTGAATCGAGAGCAGAAAAGGTACAAAACCTCTCGACCCATTTGCGATTATATTTGGCGGTTTCTTCGTTTTTTTTTTTGTTTTTTTTTTGTTTTTGTTTTTGTTGGGTTCGATTCAAGGGTTGATTTGATCAGCGTTTATGATTCTGAATACATGCTCGAATGAGATTGATGTTTTCCGTTTGCCTTTTGTCTGGATGGTGTGGTTGTTTGTTATATGTCAATGATGGTGATCGGATTCATTATCCATTTGGTTCAATGCATGGTTTATTTTGATGGGTTTTGTGATTCGGGGGCAATTGTGTTGATTGAATGTTGATGATCTTGGGTTGTGTTGACGACGAAATTTTGGCCTTGATCTTTTGGCTTATGGGAATTTTGGGGTGGTGCGAGAAATCATGGATGATACTATTTGGGTTTTTGTTGTGATCAATGGATGACAAGAAAGTCCTTAGGTTGTGGACTTTTGATGTGACCATTGTGTCGCATGAGGGGAATTATTGATTTTAGGCTTTCATTTTTCGAGATCTTTTCTGTTGAAAACATCTGAGTTGATATTCTAGATCTTCATTTGTAGATCACTACCAGTTAGAGACTTGATTTGGTCATTGATTTCTTCCATAATGTTCATGCAAAAATGTAATTGTGACATGGGATTCGTTTTTATAGTCGGGCTCTTTAACATGGTTCATCTGGATGTGTACCAAAGAAGCTGCTAGGCCTACGATCCTATCTATCAAGGCTGAATAAAAGAGCCTTGCTTTATCTTTGCTAAGACTAGATGAATCCTTTCACTGTACGTTTTGGGCTATAGAGTGGAGCCAAATCATTAGGAGCTTTTCTTTTCTATTCAAATGCCATTTTCATGTGCATGGCTATGCATTGATCAAAGGCAGCAAAAAGATTAGGTCTTCTATACTTAGTATCGATGACCACAAGGTTGGCGATGTATTAGCATGTCAAATTACCACTTAATTGATGACAGTATATTTATCCAAATCACTCGAAGTGGATATATGATTAAGGTAGGTGTTATGTGGCAAGATGCATGATTGTTTTCTTTTTGGAGAATATTAACTATCATGACAGGGTCTCCTTGCATCTTTCCTGGTCTTGAATGGTGGTTGGGAATCAGTCAGTAGACAATGATTAAGCTTCTATCAAACAAAATTGCACGTCCTGATATGCATGTCTCAGTCAGCACAAATGTTGCTCTTTCTTAGAGTTATCTACTACTATTATCATATGCATATATATGTCACTTAAATGTGATGGATCACGATATCGTGGGACCCTGTTTCTTACTATACCTTGTGGAATAATTGTGATTTGTTCAAGAATCTGAGTTCTATAGCTTAGGAAAAGCTGTCTTGTGTTCATTATTGGTCATTGACAAAACGGAGGATTCCTTTAATCCTTTTCCTCCTCTCCTAGTTTTACATGGACTACTGTGCTCACGATATGATGTTCGCCTTTTGGCATATCTTAGATTGAAAATTCACCACCACGTAGCATTCTTTGCATGACTTACCTGAATGAAGTGAAATTGTTTCATCTGATACGTTTTTTACGTATTGGAGAATGTGGTTAGCAACAGGAAACAGCGACTTCTGCTGTTTCTTTTGAAAGGAGGGTGTATCTCTTGATTTCGACTCTGAAGATATTTCTTGCTGCATGTCTTTTACCATTTGAGTTAAGTCCATCTTTCTTATTCATTTCCCTTGTCTCATTCTTTTGCGCTTCTATAACCACGAACAGGTTCTTCTGACACAGGGATATGTCTACAACGGTGAGGGGAGGTGCCAATTCAAGGGAGAAGATGGGGGCTTCCCCATCAGACCCTCATCAAAAGAAGCCCCTCAAATCACCTTCATCAAGTTCATCCCCTGATCAGAAAACCAGCGCCACATCCTCTGAGAAGCTGGTTCCAAACTACTTGAAACCTACTCTGAGCTCTCGTAGGGATAGTTCCGACCCAGGCAAGAGGCCAAGCAATGAGATCTCTGCCCATAAGTCACCCCTCGACAGGAGAAGGTCCTTTGACAAACCTCCATCATCTTTTCAGCTGCAGAAGGCACTTCAGGGTGCAGCTAGCATTAACCTCCGAGCCAAACCAGTCCGTTCGACTTCCTTCAGTAGCGCCACAAAGAATGCATCTTCCTCTTCCAAGCCTGTTTCGGAAAAGCTGTCAAGGCTGACAATGAAGGATGCTAAGGCTGAGTCTTCTTTGGCCAAAGCCAAAAGCATGAAGAAAAGCCCAACTGCAGTTTCTGGTAAGAAGGACATTGTTGGGTCATCATTGAAGAAGAAAGCCCCTAAAAGTGTGACATCTGAATCATCCATCGAGGCCCATGATAAGGAATTGAACCTTGATCATGTGGTAATCGATGATGAGGCTGCAGCTACTGATAACGAGGATCAGTCACTTCCTGAAATTTCAGAAATGCAGGGAGATGAGCTCGAGCTGGGTGATCCTCCCATAGAGGCTGAGCCGAAGCATGCTGAGCCAGACATGGAAAAGGCTGATAAACAAGAAGAAGAAGCACAAGATGAAGATCATGGTGAAATGGCATCTCATCCTGCAGAAAAGGATGCTGACATAAAAGAGCAGTCAGCGAGAGCAATAGCGAACACCGAGGAAGAGGAGATCAACAAACATCAAGGAGATGCTGCAGAAGAATCGGCCGAGTATGAGGTGAAAGCCGAGGTCAACGAGGATGAAGAAAAGGAGGACATTGCAGAAGCTGTTGAAAATGGAGACAAGCCGGAAGTGGAGGAAGAACAGGCTGGTGATGAGAAGAAAGCAGAAGAATCGGTTGACGAGGCCAAAGATGGAGATTCGAGTGAGGGTGAGGTAAAGGAAGCGAAGACGGGGACAGAAACCGCGAGTAGCAGTGTAAGGCAGCAGCCAGTCGGCCCAGGAGGGAAGAAGGAGGCTCAGGTTTATAACGACGTGATCGAGGAAACGGCCAGCAAGCTGATGGAGAACAGGAAGAACAAGGTGAGAGCCTTGGCTGGTGCATTTGAAACTGTCATTTCCTTGCAAGAGAAGTAGCTCATCAATCCGAAAGTTTGATGAGCTAAACTGGTCTGTTTTTCTGAAGTCAAGTCGAGTCGGATTATTCGGATTGCACATACTTGTTTTTTTCATGTTGTCTTGGTTTTACATGATCAGTTCGTAAATGCTTTTCGGGGTCAATTTGATCATTCTGTCTTGAGATTTTTTTGATGAGCTATACTGTCATTTAAGGAGTGTGGAAAGGAGATAAAGGGAAAGAGAGGACTCAAATCTAGTCTCTGATTTTGTAACCTATGCATATGTTCACTCTATCTATGGATTCATTGATTTATGTCTTCTATATGACTATTGATGTTATGTATGATCATTTCTAAGTATTGTACTTTTGTGTATGCTGAATCTTTGTAGCTTCTTCTTCTTTAGCCTGTCGGACAAATCACAACAGTCGTTCTAGGTGTTGTACCATACCTAGTTGAAGTTGATATGTGATTGTAGCTAAAGCTGACAAGTAGTTGTATCCCAATGTCGGAACAAAACAAGTAGCAGATGCACAAGAACTGATTTTTCGAAATGATAAAAAACAAATTTATTTCACGATCTGTTTTAAAATCATTTTAAAAAATTAATTCTATCGATAGAACTAATGATAAATTTTAATAACGTCATTCATGTTAGACATAATAATGATCGGTTAGAGCATTCATTATTAGTCACATTTATACTCTTGACGGTTCAACACTCTCCCCATAAACTCGAAATCGATCGTTATCAAATGCCAACACCTTTTTCGAACAAAGAACATTCCAGCCTCTCTTCTTCTCCCCAAAACCCTAACACAAATCAGCCCCTCCCTCTATCCAATCAACCTTGACAGCGATCGTGATCCATCTCTGATCACCAATCCATAATCTTCATCTATAAATCGAGAATCACCGCCCGTCCATTGATCCACAAGAGTGGAAGAATCGGTGTCAAGATGTGCTTGGTGTTCGTGTGCGACGAGGACGAGCGGGTGATCGGCCGGGCGCCGGCGCCGGGGCCGTGTCCGTTCTGTGGCGGCGTGGTGCAGGCGGTGGACGTGCAGAGTCAGTGGCGGTTGTGTTTTTTGCCGCTGTATTTCAAGACCAAGCGCAAGTTCTTCTGCTCCTTTTGCACTCGACAGCTCGTCATGCAGTAGCAATTTCGACTTGATTCGACTCGACTACTTCTCCAGTATATTTGATCTGATCTTGATCTCTGTGTGTGCTGTGTTCGCATGGCGATGGATGTTGTGGCTTGATCATGTTAGGAAACAGGATTATGTGGATATTGGCATGTGAAAAATAGTTTCGCTGCACCAAGGGGACTCCCGACAGCCGAGGTAGCCCACTACCAGTGTCTCCGTTAGTCTGGCCTCATAAGGGCAGTTATACCTCGACGATGGTGCGCACTACCGACGTAGCTGGGTTTTACACACGGACACATGGCTATCTTCATGCTCCAGCAAGCTTACCAACCTGGGTAGTCATTCCTACATCCGATAACATTAATTAGGATTATGTAAATAAGACCCTCCGAACATGTAGTCATGTATATATGAAATGAATGAATCGGTTCTTGCGTGTGTGTTTGTGTGCTTGATAATCTGTTGTTATGCTGAGAATGATCAGTCACAAACATTGTGTCGGGGAGTCGATCTTCTGTATATCAAATTTCAATTACTAGGTGTGCTGGAACTTGTTCATATGGTCGGAGCTTTTGGGTACTTCTGTGGGAAGTATAAATTGGTGAGCACAGGGTTCAAACTGAGTCCTTTTTTTCGATATAAACAGAGGAACTTAGATGTATGACAAGGAGCAGAAAGATTTCTACATAGGGCTGTTACTCAGTATTCTGGGTTGATGTTGTGGGATGATAGGGATGTCGATGCAAATGCTATTCGCAAAGTTTGATCCAATGCAAAGGATGCTTAACGCAAACCTTCATCCTTTGCATTGTCATGTGTGATTCTGAAGCCACCGTAGATAAGAAACGACACTGTGGGTTATACGTCGTCTGTGCAATGCCTTATGGATTGGTGTGTGGTGGACAGTTGAGTTGGGCTGAAGTTGGCTAGGTATCTCCCTCATGCGGATACTTGTCGGTGTCGTGGCTGAATGGTGCATGTTTATTGATGCTAATCAGCTTGAAAAGTTGACATTGGACATGAAAGTATGAGGGGAAGATATCTCTTTCGGACAAGAAGTCTCTGTGCATGTATCCAGAGAGTTGTATCCGCATACTGTTGCGATAGGCAATCACCTATATGCTTCGTAGTATCGCAGGATAATCTTGTGAAAAAGATCAGATGAGGTTACTTATCCGTAAGTATCACGATACTGCACAAGTAAACAGCGCGAAACATAGCTTCTTCACAGATTATGTTTCTTTTCCTTCTTTTGCTTTCCATCAAATCTACGTTTAACTAACTCCTCGAAGAAAAGAATTCCTTATTTGACGGTGAAATATCGTCTTTCGGTGAATAACATTAGACCAAAATCCTTTCCTTGCCGATACTTCTTCCTATATGTGTCAGTCGCCCTATGTGTAACCTACTCGTCTATATGATGCCAAAGATACGATGAGCTGAAAGAGATTAGAATACGTGGAAGATTGGGGAAAGTAAAGTTTGGCAACCGATTTCTTTCACTTAAAAACTTTGCTATCGATTTTTAAGGTGATCATAATACTAATTGAGAACGATCGCAATTTGTATCAGTCGATAATGATGTTTCCTTTTTGTTTTATCGGTTCATAATTTTTTGCAAGTTGGTTTAGTGGATCCATATGTGTTGCTTCCTGGAATGGAACACCATGGTAGGTTGTCTATCTCGTCCTTTTCTTGTTCTGTTTTGTTCAATTAATGGTTTCTCTCTGCTTTACGATAACGCTATGGAGACCACACCAAACATTAATGGTGAAGTGGTACTATGTGATGAACTGTGTGTGACTAGTGAGATTTAGTGATCTAGATTAAGTAAAGGGATAACCATATTTATCACTTTGCTTTTCGTTGAATTTAGATGATTATACGATATTTGGTGATAAATCTCCGGTTCGTGGATAAGTGAAAGCCTATTTCACAGAAGAGGGATGTGGTTTCACAATCACCCCATGCTCCTTCCGTCTTTTAATAATCTAAACGTTTTTTTTTTCTTTTTTATCGTTTCAAAATAGTTAAAAAATTTTAACCTTTTAACATTCTCATTTGTTACTGTAGGTCTATCAACTTTTCTTTCAATTGCTACTACTGCAAACTTCATCAGTCTACCACAAAAAAAAAAATATTGTATTTTTTTTCATTAAAATTTATATAAATTCAACACACATATAAATTCATATATCGATCAAAATATTTCGATTAATATGAAACGAAATGAATATTAAAAACTTATGTTAATTAAAACAAGGTAGGTTTGATGGTGATAGGATATCATGTTGATAATAAAGAGATACAATATGGAGAAGACAAAAGGAGAATCGGGTATCGTGAGAGAGCAAATGACACGAGAGTTCAATTGCGTGCAAATCTCCATCTTATGATCTCGTGGTCCATTTCTTCATTTCAAATTAATTAATGATTAATGATATGAGTTTTATCAAACAAAAAGTCCAAGCTGAGGGGATAATATTCTTTCCATTTCATAATATATGCGACGACATCCGAATTTATGTATGTGTTAAATTTTATAATTTGATAAAAAAAGAATAATTTTTTGGTGGTAGTGAGGTTTACTGTAACAGTTATGAGAGTAGATAATGAGTATACATATATAGTAGATAGTGATTATTTTGATATTTTTTATATGAAAAGATTATTAAATATGATATGTTGAAATATATATTTTAAAAGGATCCAAATAAATAACTATTATTTATATTATAGAATGAAGTAAGTATAAATTAAGAAAAAGGAATGAATCTCTAAATATTTTTAGAATTGTTTGAATTCAAAAAATTCTAATTGTTGTTTGAATTGTTTGGATTGTTAAACTTATCTCATAATCCTCATTCTTTTACTTATCCTCTAGAAAAATTTAATTTCTTCTTGTTCGTTAATTTAGTTAACTATGTATTCTCGAACTATTCATAAATATTTTTTTTAGGAATATAGCCACCTTTAAACCAAAATAAAAATAAAAATGAATGTTGGATACACCGGCCAATCCTGTCTCCCATTCTTCCTTCATTTCATTGCCCATTAAATCACCAAGTGGACAACTTCTTATCCATGATCCCCAATTTTCTTGTCCAATGATTCTGCAAGATCATGATCGGATCTGGATATGTCTAATCAGGTTTAATAATTAAGGTTACTTTCATTTCTTATCAGTGGAGGTCTTCCTGCCATGAACAGCTAAGAAGGGATGTATTCCTACGTCTTAAATTATAATATTTTTTTTAAAAAAAAATTTCATTAAATTATAACATTTTTATATTTAATAATTTTTTCACATAAAAAAATCAAAATATCCATATTTTATATCATAATAAACTCATCCATCATCATTTCTTTTTCTTCTTTTCCTCATTCTTTTATCTCATATATTTACAATGACAAAGTTATCATTATTTGTTAATTTAACACGCATATAAATTACCGTGTCTGATCGAACCGTTGTAATTTGAATGGGACGGAAGGAATATAATAATTGTATTCCCTCCGTTCTAATTTAAGTGCAACCGTTTGATATGACACGCGCGTCGATATAACGTAGTTTTTTTTTTTGTAAATTTATTGTGAAACATCAATGGTTGTGTAAGTTACATACTTCAACCTAATACATGTTGCAGAACGATCAGATGTGATTTAATATAAAAACGAGACTTGTATCATACATATATAATAGTGTAAAATATGTATATGTTGTAATTAAATTGAGAGGGAGGGAGTAAGTTTTTTTATTCGATCGTTTCAGAATATATATAATATTTTTTTTAATCTTTTCATATACTCTCCTCGTCCTATAATAAATACAAAAAATTGATAGACGTGAGATTTTATATATGTCTTAAATTTTATGTGTAAAATTATATATGTCCTTGAAGGTTCGTGAGATAAAAGACAGAGAAAAATGGGAGTATAAAGTAGTAGTGAAAAGTAGAGATGTTTTAATATTTTTGAAGGAATTTTTTTTTTCAAATAAGATAGTGTTATAATTATAATGGGACATCAAAAAAGATTAATTAGTGTTTTATTTTTTATAGACAGAGGGAGTAAAACATTATAAATCTATATAATCTACTACATTACACCCCACTATTTTCACACACAACTGTTACACTAAACCTCATTATCATTTAAAAAATATTCATTTTCATCAATTTTTATA
Source organism: Drosera spatulata (assembly GCA_035668315.1). Taxonomy (NCBI): domain Eukaryota; kingdom Viridiplantae; phylum Streptophyta; class Magnoliopsida; order Caryophyllales; family Droseraceae; genus Drosera; species Drosera spatulata. Next base: position 13,818 of record JAOVYX010015113.1, read on the forward strand.
AAAATTCAACATACATATAAACTATCGTATCGGATCAAAATATTATGTTTAATTCGGAACGGAGAAAGTATATACGGAGTAGTTTTATCATTGCTATGAGTCTGAGTACTACAGCTCTAGGGTTCTACCTCGTATGCGTGTGTATCTATACCCACTTTAGAACGAGATTTAAGGTCATTGCTACGGTTGTTACTTGGGTCATGCCTAGCTCGTGAATTTTGGTTAGGTAAACGTATAATTCATCTGTATAATGTGGAACCAATTTTCTCCGACCCTTGGGATTGAAATGTCAAGTACACCCTTTGATGTGTCTAGAAGAGTGTGTAACTACATGTACGGTATCATTTTGGATACACTTCTTTTCTTTTATTCAAATTATAATATTTTTTTTCGATCGTTTTATTCGAATTATAATTTTTTTCTTATTTAATAACTTTATTTATATTATATAAAATTATCAAAATATCTCTACTTGACATCACACTAACTCATCCAATTACTAATTTTTTTTTCTTTTTTCTTTCACTCCTCTCTCTCACACATTTATAAGGACAGATTTATCTATTATTCTAAATCAACTTGACATAAATTATCGTGTCAAATCAATCCGTTGTAATTTGAATTGTACGGAGGGAATATATGTCTAAATATTATGTCCCCTTGTCTTTTTGACAATGTCTTATAGTTGGTGCTTGAACATTGAACTAGCGACTAGAAGTCAATGAAATTATCTGAAAACATACCAAGGTGTGGTGGTCTTTTCAAGCCCGACACAATTTGTAATCATCCATTCAACATTCGCACCATCCTTTTATTGGTTCTAGACCTCAGGAATGCTTGATCAATCTCCCACAAGTTGATGTAATCCAATCGACATACTGAGGAGTACTGTATGATTGTAAATTTTCCGTGGGAACATCATTTTCCTTTACAACATTATAGATTTTGAGATCTCATTGATCATTTAAGTGAAAGTTTTCGATACTGAATAAATTGATCGGCATTAAGCTCTTTCATATATTTCATTCGCCCATAAAAAAATACGACGTTATAATAAAGTCATTATTCAACATATATTTTGACGAATTTCGAACGATATATGATCGTTTTACAACTATCGATATATAAAAGTACATGATTTATACTATAATTGATGTTTCACATAAATTCAAATAAAATAATATTTAATCGTTTTATTATATTGATCAAAATTTGTCTCTATACCTCACGATTATAATATTATATTATTTATGAAAAAAATACCAATCAAACTGTTCTTTTGGAACGAAGCACGTATTATTCTCAAGCCAAGGACAGATAGTAACGTGGACGATGAATATCCCATCCCATCCCTCCAAAAGTTGAGAAAACGAAAGGCTTCCTTGTATTGTATGGACCACATTAATTTGGCCTCATCCTCTTGTATACGTATACGCGGGGGGCTTCCTTTTGACGCAGGGTTCATCCTTCATTGGAGATAATTAAGACCCACCACTAGTCTCCTTACACGATACCATCTTTGAATTTCTAATTAACAGATACTACTAATAATCAAACTACAAAATCTAAACAAATTCTCATTGATGCAATGCATACGAAAAAAAGGCCGGTCGACCGCGGTCAAGCTTGTTATCCTCGATCATCATGTCCTGGCGGGCTTCGGTTCATTTGTTAATATGATGTCTGGCTATGGAATAAAATAACTTATCATACGTCGAAACATAGATTCAATCATTCAATCCGAATTAGAAAACGGGATCACGCTCTAAAAGAGTTCTAATTGGCAAGCTAAGGAACTTATCTTCAGGATATGATTGGTTTGAATCAAAGTTGAAGTGTCCTAACGCGATTCCTTCATCGTCATTGCTTCCTATAGCAGCCGAGGATAATATCGCACACTTTCTCTACTGTTACATCAAGTGATACAAAATCGTCCACGGCCACAAGAGTATTAAAATGAAAAAAGACGCACTTTCTATTTGAAAAGAACACGGAAAGAATCGAATAAGGCGGAAGAAGTCATCCATTCCTCGCAGTCGTAGCTCCAAGTCCACAGACAGCAACCGAGTTTTAAGGTTCAAATTTCATGTGTTTCTTAGGAAGTCATGTATTGGCAACCTATGACTAATCGTTTCTTGTAATTTCGTTGTAAATCTATGCCTTATCTCTACTAAGTAGAGCACCAAGATAACATGGCACAAACAGCATGTCATGAGCCCATTAATTAAGACACCAAGGGCCAAAGAATTGCCCACGAGCCAAAAGTCATCAGATGCAAACTATTTTTATAAGTGTTGAATTTATGTATAACCGGTGGATCCAATATGAGATTTTATGAGTGTTGAATATTTTAAAATATAATGGAAAAAAAACTTTGTTTAGAAATAGTACGGTTTACTGTAGTGTGTGTTGAATTTGTTGATTTTTTTTAGATTGAAAATTTGATAAAAAAAGAAAAGATTTACAAATAAATCGAAATAATTTAAAAAAAATAATATATATTATAAAACGGAGGGAGTATTACTTACGAAAACAAACACTTGAACCGTCTAACATGCATCTTATAAGAGTACTTCAGATTTTTTCAAACAATAATTTTGAAAAAAATACTAAACCAGTGCCAACGAACTCTAACAATCAATCCACAATACTATCAGTCCTTATGAAACCAACTCCAAGTATATAGAGTTGTACAATCAATCATATCAGATCAGATATATTTTATTTGTTTCATAATAAATATAATAATATTATTTGTGTTTTTGATGTTTCATTGTCATAAAAAAATTCCTCCTTTCATTAAAATTTAATATATATATATATAATTTTATATGGATCAATTTATAATAAATGACATATAGTCCGGAATATTGTCCTAAATTTCCCGTCATAACCTTCCGTTTCATTACCCGCCCCATCCATCCGGTACACAGTTTGTTTCCCAGGCACGCAAGTGGATAAGTGTTGGGGGCTGCCATATGGATAAGAACTCCACTTAATTATTTCCTCACCCCACCACACACCCCTTTTCCCTTTATTTTATTTTTCTAATTTAATTTCTCCTATAATTGGCCCCAACTTCTCCTCTGTCTTCTCTCCCCCCTCTCTCCTCCCTTTCTCTCTCTACGTGTTTCCAATTTTGCAGTTTCCATCGATCCATTGGTTTAAAGCAGAACTCGAATTCGAATTGAAGAGTACCTTGAAATCGAAGAGTTTGGTCGAAGCAGTGATGTCGATCGCGGTGAGGATGAGCAGTAATCATCGGATCAACGACATACACGAAATGACGCCGTGCCTCGGGATCCTCAAATCGCCGGAGATCCGGCTCGGAGCTGCGCTCACGGCTGCGGCGGCGGTGAAGGTCGGAGGAGGTGAGTGCGAATCTGGTGGTGGTTCGGTGTCGTCTGCTTCGTCGTCGTCGATTGGGAAGAACAGCGACGATTTGGCGGGGAAGGAAAACGAGGAGGATGAGGATGGTGAGGTGCAGAGTTCGTTGAAGTCATCGTTCGACGAGGCCGTTGATGCTTTAGAGGAAGCTCTGCCTATCAGGTCTGTTCTTCTCTTTTCGTGATTTTGCTTTTGTTTTTACTTTTCAGCGATGTGCTTTTGGAATTCTCGAGGTTCGCTTCGGTGTTTGAATTCAATTTTTGCGGTGTCGATGTGTTGATTTGGATGACGAAGAAGACTCGGATCAGTGTCTGAGAGAATCACGCTCTCAAAATTTTCGCTATAATTAGAAAGATATTGAGTCATATTTGGACGATTAAAGTACGGAAAATATTGTTCATGTGCGTGTTCACGTTGGATCTCCATTATCTATTTTCTTTTATTGTGTTACGAATTTTGTTTTGTTTTGTTTTGTTTTGTTTTTTTTAATTTTGTAAAAAACAATTGTGTATTCTACCCAATATAAACAAAAACAAAAATAAATAAATACAATATTCGCAGATATCTCCAAGCTTTTTCCCGTGGAAAATAATCCTTATAGAAATCATATGAATATTTATTCAATTTGACGGAATATGGCGAATACGGTAATGACGGACTTCTTGTACCGTTTTTTTCATGATAAGTTTAAGGATAAAGCAACGTCTGTGCAACTTGCTTTTCATGCGGTTGAGGCAAATGATAGTTGAGCAAGTTGTTGGAGACTCTGAGATTTAAGGACCATATATGTTGTTCAAGGATCTTGGATGGATGATGATGCTTTGACGACTAGGATCTGATTCAGCATATGCTATTTAGAACTTAAAAAATCTTTGGCATATAGGTTATGCTTATTGCCCTCAAATTTAGATCTTATCGCTAGCTAAGCGATCTATCATACTTAACTACAATAGCTTTTGTATATTGGATAAGGGAGAGTTTTCGAATGAAGGTATAATAATATGTAATAGTGACGCTCCGAAACACTGGGTGTAAAATAACCCTGAAATTTGGTCTGGGAAGTGAAGGACGTGTAGGGTTATGTCGCGTTACTTATAATAGCTAATTAAAGTCCAACCTTGAGCTATTGGTCAAGTGAAAGTTGGTTTCTATTGATGGAAATCTGTTTGGTTTTGGGTTATGGCGCTTTACATGAGCTTATTATTGACCAAACATGGCCAGGAATCTTGTTACCTATTCTGACAAGACGACACCATTTTGATGCAGGAGAGGAATATCAAAGTTCTACAACGGGAAATCGAAGTCCTTCGCAACTTTATCGGAAGCTTCCACTTGTTCTTCCGTCAAAGACATCACAAAGCCGGAGAATGCGTACTCGAGAAAACGCAAGAACCTTCTCGCTTATAGTCTCCTATGGGACAAGAAGCCGAGTCCTTCGTTCCTCGGGAGCCCCTGTGGCGGAATCTCGAAGAGACCGACAAACTCCAGTCGAAGTACATTGGCGTTTGCGGTCGCCTCCATCGATGAGACCAGACCCCATTCAGGATCTGGATGGACGGGTTTTAGTCCGCCGGTTTCTCCATCGTCATCACTACCTCCTTTTTCACGTGGTGGTGCCGCTTGGAGATCGTTTTCAGTAGCTGATCTACGACACTGCTCCGGTGTTGTTAATTGTAGTCTGCCTTCCCCCCCTTATCTCTGACTCGCAAACAATACCCGATATGGTATCCTAACAATATTTCATTGGATGACGTGTATGCCCATTAGCCTCTTTTGGGCATTCTGGCTGTGTGATGGCCTGTGTCGCGTCCTGTGTTTTCTCCTTTGGTGCTAGAAAGGGTAATTCAGTCATCGTGTACTAGAGTTCTGAAATGTATATTACTGCTACCATTTACCCGCATGAAAACTTGCACCATGTTTTGGTACAAATCCACAACGAGTATTTCAACTTTCATATTGCTGTTCGTCCCACGAAAATGAACATACATATACACGCTCTTTAATGCTGGCCTGAACTCGGCGAGGGAGAAGATAAACCCTTTCCTTAAAAATGTTTTAAGTTGAACCGTGAAGAGTCTGGCCGAGGTTGATTAGGCCTTCGCTCGAATATAAGCTCGGCCAACAAGTGGAATGAAGAAAACTGTCATTAAGATATCCGTCATGGACATGAATTCATAGCGATAAAAATGCATGTCTTACTCTTCTGAGGGCAGCAGGGTACTTGCTTCTCAAAGAAATAAAAGTAGAACAAAATACTAAAATCATTCAACTCGAGCAAAGTAGAGCTCGACTTGATCTTTGCACCTGCATTAAAACACACGATACCAGTGACAACCGGTCTTCCGTAGAGAACAAAAAAGGACTAGCTCGACGACATGGAATCTCAGTCATACGTTTGATTCAAGATACCGATAAGAAACTAATCCACTATTGATAATACTTATGTACATCTCAGAGCACCGAATTTGATAGCAGCCAATGGACACAGCAGACTATCAAACATGGCCTCAACAACTAAAACACCCCTAGAGCCATCAGCAACTAATAACCTAAACAAATCGTAACAATAAAATTGACGAACAATGTGGTTGAACTATGTTACATTTCCCCCCTCTACATATATAAGGCATATACACTAGTTGGGGCGAAGCACCGATTGCAGTAAAGGCAAACAGTGCATCATCTTCTCTTGAAGCTCCCATGTAGTTCGGTTCCAATGCTGCTTTTTCACTCTTCGTCGAAGTAACCATCCCCCAATATCACACCATATCACACACGACGAAAATGAATCACTGGAACTAATCATTTTGCATGCCGGCCCAGAAACTCAGCAGCAGGATGCTCTAACAAAAAGGCTGGAATTTCTATGTCCATAGGATCTATCACAGGTATCGCTTTAGAAATATCTTCAGTTGAGAATGGGATGCTGCAGCAAGAAACAAATAAACATTCAAGTGGCTGATAACTACAGTTACTGAACAATAAGTGATCCCAAAACCAGATGAATCCAAACATTCAGCTGATCAAACTAAGTCATTAAACAACTGCACCACGAGCAACATAATCAGTCGAGCATCATCACAACATTTTAACTTTTTTATTACTTAATAGGTTCGACCATGGCGTGTGATCCTCGAAGATAACAGACCATGAAGCAGAGCAAAAAATTTAGTCACTTTTTGTATGGATTTCCCTGAACACTTCTAGCTCTGTATACACCGGAGGTGGGGAGCGAACTCAATACCTACCTTAGATCATCATCCAGCAGAAATGAGTTTGAGGTTAAATTCTGCCCATCATTCAACATTTCCCGCATCTGAGCCACCACCTGATAAAAAGATCATAGTTTTAGAATAATTTCCTTTGATGGGTAGAGCACTCCATGAACCTAATTTACCTCGTTGGACACACTCTGTGTTCCATACTTATCATCCCAGTACATGGTACTTATCCGATATATTTGACGAACAGTCAATGCCTGGCAAAAGGAAACAATGAATTGCATAAATAAAATCCACAAGACTTTGCCAGAGAAGAATAGTTGAAATCCTCAACAAAAATGTTACTAGTAGAACAGCCAAGTTAAACATGGAGAAAACTCTACCGGACAAAGATCCTGCATGATCTCTTCTAATGTCTTTTTCCTCTTCTGGTGTATTACCTAAAAATGTATTTGCAAATTTACATTGGAATCGGATAAAAGATCGATACGCATTATTTTCAAGTAGAACACCAAATATTCATACCAGGAACCCAACGGCTTGGCGAATATAGTTTAATTCATGCCATGCAGTTCCTGCATACTGAACAGCAAAGAAGTGTGGATCATGAACAGTACAAGCTGTGTTTGGCATAGTGGGCTTGGCCAAGGAGGAGTAATAGCCTACCTCCTCTGTTGCATTGACTATCCATTTTTCCAAATCTGCAAGTCCAGATTTCATATACTCCCCGTTCGAAAAATTGCAGCATTCCCGTCGTAGTAGAAGGCTGTACACATTTTTAAAATTTAGTGGAAGTATAAATAGTACTATCTCCAACCTTCAAGAACAATGAACCCAGATGACATACCTATTGAAAAGCGAGATATTTATGAAAGAGAAAACCTGTGTGATGAGTTTCCTGATAAAGAAGGAAGGTACCTAAAACATTGAATTCGAATCAGTCGACAAAGGTAGTAAACATCTTCTACAAGATTATGGGAGCACTAACTGGATGCACTTCAAACAGGGACTAAATCCACAGAAACCATAAGCAGTCTCTTTTTCAAGGCCCATAAATTGTCCAATCACAACCACAAATGTAATTCCCTTTGGTAATGATAGTGAGGACTGAGACTAGATTATCGTCCTCAGCCTGTGACTGCAAGCATAATCAAGCTTTGTCATGTGTTGCCCCTAATAATAATCTGCTCCACTACCATAACGTCATATAACCAACTTCTAAATATTTTCCCTAATTTCTGCTTAGTTTTAGGCAAATGATTTTTTTAGATATTTTCCTTCATCACTGAACCTTCTCCAATTACTATTTTCCATCTAAACCAAACTGGAAATGCTTTTTTTTTTCTCCCACAACATCTTCACAGTGAAAGACAAAGCATAGCTGAGTCGAGCCAAATGTGGTTGCATCTAAAGTTCATACGGAAGGAAATTCGCCAAACTTCTAGGTTTCAAGAACTGAGTTTCTCTTTGAAATCCTTAAGCAAGTGCCAAAAAAATTCATAACAAACTTCATTTCTCTCCCTTTTGTTCCTTCTTAGCTTCATACAGAACTTATGGGACATACTGCTTTATATTTATTTTGTCTACATTCATAAAGCAACAGCTAGTAAAATCCAAACAGAACAACCTAGATGCAGCAAAAGGAAAATTTTATTTGAAGGAAGAACTGGATAGCACAGATTGAAGAAAATAAACAGCACATCAGTTTCAATCAGAAGTAGCCCTATGAGGTATGCATACAAAGAAGGATGGAACATGTAAACATACATGATTTCCACGTAACTGCTTCATAAGTGAATCCAAGAATTTGATCATGCTATCCCACTGATTACTCGGAACATGTTGAGTACCACCGTTGGGAGATCTTGAAGACTTCGTACCTCTTGAGATTTTACCCTAAAGTAACATATATTGATCAGGAAAACTGATTGTCGGCAAACAGGTCAACAACACGCCAATCTCGCAATGATATCATAATGGAAGGCCGACAATAGCATGAAAAAGATTAGGATGGGCATACCTGAATACATGAACCAAGCAGAGGTGCTAATTCCTTCTTCAAGTTGTCTCGAATGTGGCCAAAAAACTTTTCCACACAAGTTGTGAGTTGTTGCTTAAATAGGATTGCGGGATATCTTGCTTCTATGAGCGATGTGATATCCTCCAGGCCGGCATTTAATCGTGTGGTTTTTAATACCTAACGTGCAAGAATCACGGTACAGAAATTTGTAATAAAAGTGAGAATATGTGGAAGTTTAAGAACAAAAAAACCAGATGAATCAGATTAACACCATATACTCACTTGGGAACCCCTTCCTGACAGACCATTAGAAAATGTCAAACGGTTTGAAGCTGAATTGATGAAGCCATTTGATCGCAAATTTCTTTGCAGGAGGCAAAGCAGAGCTGATACATTAGTCAACCAATATGGCAACAGTTCCTTCTCATCCCCAACCTAACAAAGTACAAAAGCAAACATTAGTTATGAAGAGTAATTGGATGATCTGTGGAAGAAAAGTTTCTATACAGGATGAGACTCATTATGAAAGCAGAAGGATAAAGGAAGCTTTCTTAGAGCAAAAACAGTTCTAATCGAAAGGATTACCTTCAAAACCCCATTGATTTCCTCGATTATGTGGTCGAAAATGGCCGTCCTTTCTGACTCAAATGCTCGCCAGTGAAGAAGACATTTATAAATGATGCATGCAGCCAGTGGTTTACCATCTTGGAATCCCAGATTCTCCTTAATACACCTTGACAGGAACTCAGAGTTCTCCTGCATCAAATATGACATTTTAGGAGGGGTGGGGGTTGTAACAGGGAAGATTATATCAAGCTATCTGGTCAGATCCAAGGGCAGCCAGAACTTCATGAGTGCTGCGTATTACAGGTACCATGAAATTTCATTTAATAATCAAAGGCATATACATAAAAAGAAAAAGGGAAAGCAAAGGAAAGGAAAGGAAAGAAAGACGCATCACAATATTGATTTTGGCTAGTAATATCACCTGAAAAAATCAGACACTAAGAACATACTTGACAAATGGGCAAGCTCGAGGAGTCGGTTTTCTTAAAATATGACTAAAAAAGGTAGGAGTATATACGATATAGATAACTCACGGGACATCAGCTAAACTTAGGTATTCCTTAATTCAGTATGACGAATTATTTAGTACTAAGTCCTTTGATTCAACATTTCAATTTCACAAGGAAAGATTGATTTCATGAAACTGTATTCGTAAACTTGTGGCTGCTACTGAGTAAATAAGGAATTCCCTTTCTGGTAAAGCTGAAACAAACCTGATGTCTCTCAGTTGTCAATTTCGACAATCGTGACTCCGACAAAGCTTGTGACTGAGCAGTGTGCCTCGTAGAAATGGGCGTCTCCTGTAGAAGGTCACATTAGTGTCGTTGAAGATCAAGCCATATTAAGACAGACATGAAACTTGACACTTACAAAAAGCACCCTTGGTTCAATGAATGGAAGAAGGTCTGCACCCGAGTAATTCTGTAGGGGAACAAACCCAAAAATTAATAATAACAAATAATATATAAAATAACTGAATCAGTACATGGTTTCAAGGGGGGGAAAGCTGAATCCTATGTGTTAGCAAACCACTATCAGCCGATAATTGATATATTCTGAAGCAAACCAAAAAAGCCAAGGAGCTCAATCGAAAGAATGCATAGGAATATCATAAAGTTCGATATTTGTAGAGTTCCAAGTTTAAACATCATGAGGTAACACCATATATTGCATAAGACATAGAAGAACTCATGCAGTGATAGAAGGCATACGACAAAAAGTTAGCTTGAGCTACGCCCACGGCCAGCACACCAGAGTTCATAAAAACTTGTTTGGGAAGGTTTAATTGCTTGCTGAACTGATCTTAAAATTAGCTCGAGCTACACCAACGGCCAGCTCGAGCTATTCATACAGTAACAACTTTATATTTGCTTAAATGTACAAATCAGCTCAAGCACAGCATAAGCTTGGCTCCATAAGCCGCACTGTGACTCGACGAGAACACCCAACATCTAAACTCAGTATGATGTCAAGCTCTTGGAGGGAAAGAAATCTAAATAGTATGACTCACCAGAGCTTCTTTGGCTTTAATAATGCTTAAGAAGCCAAGTCCATCCAATCCCCACACAAGTCGAGCTCAGAATACACTTGTGAAAGAATGAACTTCTATCCTAGCATTTGATAAGCCTGAATCGAGCTGTTATCGATATACAAACGAACTTGAGCCTAAAAGAGCTTTATGGACACCTAAATCCTAAATGAGCAAATGGGCCCAGAGTCTTGTATATGGACACTAAACACACACAGGCTCCGGTCGTTTTGTCTTGTACACACATTCACATGCAACTACAGTGGTCAATAAACTCTGGAAGCTCGAAGCCCCACTTGAGCTAGACAGGCCTGGATCACACTCATTCCATTGCTAATTACCTGATCTTTGTGTCCGAAAGAGTCTTAATATGAAATCAAGGGACATTTCCAGATATATTACTCAAAAGGATCGACACAATACACCTTGGAATTTAGAAACGCTGTCCCTAATGTTATAAACATACAATTCACGGAGAGAGAACGAAATAGATTGAACCAATCATCTATTGTAGCCTTTATCCTGAGCTTTTGACAAGCCAGAACACTATGATTCGATTTAATTTACCCCCACAAACAGAGGCCCCAGCTCAGGTGTAACTGGGTATGAACTAATAATCATGCATAATGCATATAAAGAAAAAACTCACATTAGAGATCTGCCTTACAGATCCTGGACGATTGCTCTTTGGTGATGTGATCTTAGTTGACATGCTGAATGCCTTCTGTCGCAAGACAAGATTTTCATCCTCCAGGTTAGACTTCATTTCTTCCAGACTGCGGTATAAAGTAAATGAGCTAGCAGGAGGAAGATATAACCGATTGGAAAACAACAAACCACACAGAAACATTAAGACAATCCGACAGAAAATAGATACTGCACCATCAAATTTGAACAAAAGAGAGCGATCAAAGACACCTCACAAATAAGAGAAGCACAAGAGCCCAAGCACAAAACAAATTTGGTCCAAGACATCATTTCATGTGTTTACCAAACAAAATCTCTTCATGAAGAAAAAACAATCATCCCCACCTCAACATTTGCCACAAGAAATACTCCCTCCATCCCACATAAATTACGATGACACACACTTCGAAATGTTCCAGTTTTTTTCTCAACGATGTCCTAAAATTCTTGAATTGGTTCAAGATTAAAGTTCACAACTTAATCTATCACAAATATTTCACAACAATTTTGTGAAAAACAACGTTTGATTATAAATTAGATCTCGAAATACGTGTCATCGCAATTTATACGGGATAGAGAGAGTACTAGATAGATTAGCTTTTTGAATAACCTTTTAAGGCTCTGCTGTAGCTGTTCGTATTTGCTTTCAAAGTCATTCAGTTGTTTGATCAAATAATCCCCATCTTTCTGAGCTTTGTCAATGACAGCCTGTAGTGAAGCGTTTTTCTTTTCTAAGTCATCCAAAGAAACCTGCAAGAAAATTAAAATTGCTTGTCACATAAGCACACCAAGGGGATTGAAAGAACAAGGGGAAAAAAACCACAAAAGGCCATCACAAAGTAATTACATAACTTCATGACAGACCCACAAATTGTCTAAAGAATTATCATTCCTTTGACTGTATGCTATGAAAAATATGAATAGTAGAATGGCCCATTTCATCTGGTAGATATCCCCAAAGCAGCACACGTTAAAAACACAAAAGGATCCTCGCCACTCCACATCTTTGATGGGAAACCCGTACATTAGCTGTTGTCTATTATTAAACTGTTCCCTGCTTGGCTGTCGCAAGAACAGCATGAAGGCAATCCCTCATGAGTGTAAAATTAACATATGTGACATACTGGATTTTACGTCTCAAAGTTCCTAAATCCCAGTTTAGTCATGTCACCAAGTATTCTCCTCATTTTGATCTTTTCCTACAGCATAATCTTACATGAAGAGCTACCCCGGTAAGCAAATGTCAACTTTTTTACTTATTCTTTCCCAGTCAGCTACCATGAGGCTAACTTGATGGAAAGGTATATGACAATGGAAGTCCACGTGAATGTTGTAAGCACAAGATGTGATGGATTTGATTCTGCATCTCGAATTTCTTAAATCCCCAATTTAGTCATTCCACTAAGCATTATCCTTATTTTGTTAGCATATGCTAGTATCAACTATCAACAGCAACCCAGGTAAGCAATAAAAATGTTACTATCCATCCAGAATCCACGTACCCAGACTCCTCTACCAAGACTTTCATCTTTATGTTGCCTGACTACATTGACAATGACAAACACTGATAACAGAAATTGCATCACTACATCCAATATAGATAAGAAACACTATCAAAGAAAAGAAAATATCTCATGAAGCTAGTCAAGCAATGTGTGGTAGTAATGGAAAAACAACTAGCCTTCAAAATCGCATTCTCTCGTCTCAGGTCTTCCATTCTCAGAAGTTCCTTTTGAAGATAAACTTTCTCCTTCATAGACGATTCTAACTGACTTTGTAGCATGGCGTTTTTGTTGCATTCATGAGCGGTCTCAGATTTTGCAGCATCTAATTCAACAGTCAAAGCTCCCACAATGCTGCGTAGTTTCGCAACTTCTTCCAGTTTAGCTTCTTCGTTGGATATCTACACAAGACAAAAAGTACACTTTTGGCTTCAAGAAAGAAAGGACAGCCTATATGCTTGACTAGTACAGCTTCTATGGAGAAGGCACTACCGTTGCTAATGCAGGACTCAGAAAGAAAGGACACATAATCCCCCCCCCCCCAAAACCAAAAAAAAAACCAAAAAGAAAAAAGAAAAAGAAATGCACATGAAACTGAATGGTAAAATTTTGCCTCAAATAGTTATCATCATGGCATTTGGATGACAACTTGAGCACATGAGATGGGATTCTGGTCTGTCTCCAATAGCGTTCAGGAGGCCATCAATGATGCAATAAACCCACATCAGGAGTTCAAAAAATCGCAACAATACATAGACGCTGCAAATTCTCAATGCAAGCCAAGAAGTTAATTAAGCTTCAAGAACCTTGACTAACTCACACGCAACATAAGAGATCAATCAATTTCGAAAGTTGATAAAAAAAAATTCAAAAACCCATGAGAGGAAGCTTCACAAACATTAGAAAAATTGATATGGGAAGAAGGGGGTTTTATCATCTTCATTAGAATTATTCCCATGGCTCCAACATGTGTTTATAGCAAAAAAAGCTCTCAAAATGATATGCTTTCACCCTACTGATTCGATTGCAAGTAAGGGAAAAAAAACTCGGATTAGTACCCTCAATCTTTTTTCCAACTGCAGTCGCACTTTAAGATCCTCTAGCTGCTTCTCAAGCTTGCTCTTTGCTGTTCGCAGTGCACCAGCTTCATTAGCCTCCTGAAAGATGGTGATCTTGGTTAAAACAATACAATAAATAGTTACAAGAATGAAATGAAAGACAAGTGCATCGAACAACACGACAAAACCCATTGATAGCTGAGAAAGAAATGAGAGAATAGCTTATGCATACTTTTTTAAGCCTTTGCAATTCTCTTTTCGCCACTTTTCTCCTCCAGATGCTTTGTATTGCAATGATTGACATCTGATCTTGCCGAAAAGCAGACTGCAGCTTGTGCATCCTCCATTGAGCCTGGCAGATTCTCAAGTGAAACAAATTATTAGAATCAAAAGACAAGGAGCAGCCAGCAGATAACAAAATTAGAGTCAGACCCATCAAGGGATCACCAAACAACACCACAATTGAAACCAAAAAACTGTATGTGCATACAACAGATTGACAACAGGAACTAATTGCTACATCCAAGCAGTGGAAGTCACCTTGAATTCATTTGCAAGATCTAATTACCTATTCATTGAATCACTTTGGAACAGCTGATCTGCATCTGCGAGCTTGCTTTCCATAGACTATTTGTCTATTTCTATTCTATTCTCGTCACAATACTATCCACATGCATGCTACTTCTAATCTAAGCTGAACAAGGAGATTACCGCAATAGCTTGTTAAAATATTTAAAATGACACTTTCCTCGTTTTGTGGTCAAGATTTCAACTGCCACATCCTTCTTGTAATAAAAATCTTAAATGTTAAAATTTCATAACCAGTACAAATATTTGCAGCTAGAAAGAACCATTAACTGAAAATCTAGCAGTTATAGCTATAATAATCTAGCAGTCATAACTTTCAAGCGCAATGTGTCAGTCCTTGGGTTTAGTATTTGTCTTACAATTGTTAAATTTTAAATGGCGTTTCAGTATAAAATAGTAAGATATTGAAGATCGTCTCATATACTGCCTAAGCACAACATAATCGCATGAGATTGCATACCGTATTTTGCGACATTTTTTCTTATCGATATCAAGCATGCACCATCACCAAAGGAGAAACAAACACATAAGAGTTATTTCAGAAGACTTCCCAGACAGCAAACATGCATAAGGTTATTTTATTTTATGTAAGGGATGCCATGTTTAATTTAAATGAAACTTAATCAAGAGCCTCTCACCCAGTGTAATGTTAAAAAGGCCTAGTTTGTTGTAGTTGTTTTAAGCTTAATCCAAAGAGATACAGGGTCTCAGAAGAACCTTGCCTGAATTCTAGTAGCAGCTCTATGCTCCTTTCCCAAAAAAAATCTCCCCCGAGTTAAGAACCCTCGTATGCTTGCCTGTATAAAAACAGCTGCTATACGCAGCTGCAAATAAGC
>JAOVYX010015114.1:0-29210 GCA_035668315.1 Drosera spatulata
CGAGCTGCACATGCGAAGGAGTTGGAGGAGACAAAAAAACAGATGGAAACAAAACTTGAAGGAAACATGAGGGAGATTGAAGAGTTAAAACGAATGCTACGGGAAATGATGGTTAACCTAATTCCAAGTATGAGTTGCAATCCGTTTACCGAGTCAGAGACGCAGCCTCCTTCACAACACTAGCCGATTACATTGATATGATATTCGCGAGAACTTTGTATTACACATTTGTTGAATGTTTTATGTACTTTAAGCACGTCGCACATTATGATTTGGATTTTAGACATTATAAGTGTTTATAATGTTTGGATATTGGACTCGACAATGAAATTATGTTAAATTTAATACCTCTCCTCTCGTAGGTCGGATGTGTGTAAAAGCAGGGTTAGAACGCAAGAAAATAGTGCATTAGGCGATTTGAGATATAGAAATGGCGACTAAATTTTTTTTAGTAGCTAAACTTGGAGACCAATTTATCTAATTACTCGCGAAATTGACGATCAATTTATCTGTTTAGTCGCAAAAATGATGACTAAAAATATGAACGGTCTCAAAAATTTAATGATTAGGTCAAGCCAAAATGGCGACTAACATATGTGACTAATAAAGCATTTAGTCGCCAAGTTTAGCGCCTAAAAGCTATGTTAGTCGCCAAACATTTTGCGACTATTAACGGAATTTAGTCGTCAAATTTAGTGATTAAATATTAACATTGGTCGCTAATTTCGGTTAGCGAGGAAGGATTTCGCGAGGATGTTTTGTAGTCGCTATTTTGTCGCCCTTTGATTTTTACGACTAATTTTCGTTGTTTAGCGACTAAAATTCTTAGTCCCCTGTATTGTTTAGTTTTGTAGTGTATCATGAAATCTCTTGTATACAGATTTTTGTATGTTGAACCTATCTAAGTTGATGTTTGTTATGTGTGGACAAAACCAACACTTCTTCTATGTTGTCTATACACTGAATAGAAATTATATCAAGTTTTCAGTATCACCTTGACAAAACATACCGCGTAGCGCGTGGATTACAAACTATTAGCAATTAATTAGTTCAAGTTTATATTTTTTACTAGTTCAGACAGTTTGACTTTATTTTACTAATTACCTCATAACTCTCTACATACAACTCTAAATAATTATTTATAAACTATTTTGAAAACTAAACTTCTATACATTTCCAGTGAATAAGACTTATCTTACAAAGCCTACTATATAATTCCATATCAAACCACGAAATCATCCCTATAATCAGTTTTTTTACAGGTTGACATATTCGCACGTTTTGATTTATACCTTAAGATTTACAACTTTCGAATCATGATTTATTCACATCATTAGAAACTAAACATGTGAGAATTCAACATATATTAATATCAAAATTCATCAAAAACTGTATAATTTTTCATCAAAATTTCTAATCAAGATATCATCTTCTCTTATTAGTTGTGAAGGATCCTTGTCGTACTCCTCTTGCCACCTAACTTTTCACTTCTCCTCAAGCTTCTCCTTCTTTTCTTACTTAACTCTAATATTATATGGGAAGGAGTGTTTTGCTTTGTGTTTATAAAAAATTTTCAAGGAGAAGAGAGCTTATATTTATAGAAAACTAAATTAATTAAAATAGTTTAAGTGGATAATTAATTTAATTTAGGTGAAGTAGAAATTATCATAAAGAAAAATAAATGCCAAAATTAGATTTAGGTCATTTTCGTATAAATACATTATTTTCGTATTAAGATCGTATTTCTCCGTATTTGTGTATTACGATTGTATTTCATCCATATTTTGTATTCTTTCCCTATTATATTGTCAAATAAGTCTTTTTACCCAACAAAATAAATTATTACATACGATAATTTACTATTCATGTTAATTATTGTGAAACTAAATTTTACGGAATTTTTTGAGTTCTTAAAATACCAAAATCTACTGGAGCCATGCTCAAGATACATGAAATCAAACAATTAAGATCAATTCTTCACAATAACGGCTCGATGAATATTGAGTGTTGACACAAATTGGAGTCATGTTCCTCGTAATTCCGAGCATGGTCAAGCTTTATTATTTATTTATTTATTTTATTTTGTTTTATTATTTATTTATTTATTTATTTATTTATTTTTAGGAGAAGCCATTGTGGACCAAGTATCATTACTCTCATCCAGTCGTGCAATCAGTCAATACATGGGTAGGCACTACAATATCCCTTTCCCCGTTCGGATAACACTCGAAAGCATGGCGAGCAAGAACATGCGCTAATTTATTAACTTCTCGAGGTATCAAGAGTAATTAACCTTTAACAATGATCGAGCTAAAACCAAGCAATCGGCTACGACTCCTCCTTCGATCGACAGATCCGGATCCTTGTAAGCTACCATCTCCGCTGCTCGACGACAGTCTGTTTCGATGTGCATTCTCTCCATGCCTATGGTGTGCTAGCCATCTCCATCTCGCATCTGATCGCTAGTGCTTCTCCTGCAGCTATTTTGCCTACTGTCTAGTGACGTAATTAATTGACTCGCATATAATCAGTTCTCGTGGATCTCTATGCACAATGTGGCTAACCAAACTATATTACGTACAAGCATTGTCTTCCTGATCTTATCGTCCATAGCGAAGACTTACACAGTCCAAATTCTTGCCTTCAGAATCTCATCCTTTAGCAGCTTGTGTCATTTTTCTGTGTTGATACTCTCAGTCTCACCAAGAATTTACTCTTCTATAGGTGATTCTTACAATATACATTCACAAAAGATTAGAGAAACCTGTTTATAGTTCCTTATTTATTCATATATATGATGACAACACCAGAGAATAACTTTTGTTCTTAGTAGTTCTTAGTATATCTCCATCAAGGATGGGCATTTTAATCCGTTCCGTACGGATTGGGGTTTTTTCCGTGTTGAACGGAACAGGATACAGATTAATCCGTTTCCTGAAAGTAACGGGACGAAACGAAACCGGATGATAAAAATCCGTGGAGTAACGTGAGATATAATGAAAATCCGTGGGGTATGAGACAAAATTAAATATGTTATTCCATATGTTTTATAATTTATAATATAATTTTTTAAGTTTTTTTTAGAAACTTATTTTTTAAGTATTTTTTTATTGTTAATGATTGTGTAAGTAACATTGAGTATTTTTTGTTCATGTTATTCCACTAGTGCTTGAACTTTTTTACTAGTTCTGGTGCACAAATCATGAGATTAATGTTCAACAGTCCTTGAAATCATGGTGTTATTCTCTTTTTTCTCGTGACCTTTACCTTCTGGAGGTTAAGTTTGTTAGTTTGTTGTCTTCAGCATGTTTGTTGGACGATCATAGATACGGTATATTATTGTCATTTAGGAGAAGAGGATGACGTTCCTACGCATATTTGACGATTGTATTGTTTCGATCATAATTTGTCTTATTTGATTTTTGTTTTTCAAGATAGGGATAATTTGCTACTCTTCCGTCCGTAAAAAACGTAATGGATTGACCTGAATCGATCGAAAATTTATGTGAGAGTTAGAATTTTTTTTCTTTTCTTTATTTGTATTTGTGTAGTGATGGGATTTACTAGAATAAAATAAAGAGAAGATAGTGGGATTAATACAACAGATAAAGAATGATTTGATATTTTTTGTTTTCAATTAAGAAAACATTGTTTTTATTGTGGAACATCCTAAAAGACAAGTATTGTATTTTTCGTGGGAGAAAGAGAATATTAGTTTTGTTCCATTAGTTCATGTTTTCAATGTTCTTGTCATTCATTTTGGGTACTCCTTCCATCCCATAATTCTTGCAATATATAAATATTTTATATTATTCTATACACATAAATACAAGTCTCTTTTTCATATCAAATCACGTCTGATCGTCCCGCAATATGTATTATGTTAAAATACGTTACTTACACAATCATTGATTGTACTATCCGAGAATTTTGGGATGTGTAAATATTAATGATACATATGTTAAGCATATATTTAGAATATTTGGAATCAAAACGCGACAAGTAACAAAAACTATAAAGTATGACAAATGTAACGAACGTTACGGAGATACAAAAGTCGCCCATAAGTGTAAAATTTTAGTCCCGAAACTAATATTTTCCTTGATAGAACGCTTTAATAAAATGTTTGGAACGTTACGATTCGAACGAAATAATTTTTTAAGGTTAAATTATATGAGGCATTTATAAATACTGTATATAAAATATCACAATGACCTAAATAATATCACCCAACACACCACACCCCACCACTCACCCTTTTTTTCTTTATTTTCCACCACCATCGCCCATCTTCTTCTCCACTTCACCTTACACTTCACTTCCCACTTACACTCCCACCATATCCACCACCACCACAACTACTTCCACTTTCATCTTGTTTCAATCATTAACTTTTTCTTCATTAATCTCAATCTATCATATTCTTACGATGAGCTGATTAGTAAAAGGAGGTCAAACTGTTTGATTTATAAAGAAGATAAATAAAAACGAATAAACTACTATTATCCATAGCGATTTACGATGTAAACTTTAATTCACTGAAAAGATTATGAAGTCTACTTTATATAAATTTTTATGGAATAATTTTTGGAGTTGTATATAAGAAGTTATAGATTTAAATGCATTGAAAGGTCACGTTGGATAGAATCTGGAACACTCATTTCAGAGGCCGGGATGCCTGTTCCAAAGGGCGGGACACACATTCCGGAGGGCAGGACAACCGTCTTAAAGATTGGGACATTTAATATAATGCAAATACCCTCGTGATCAAACGGTATATCTAATATGATGCAAAACCGTGTAAGACAAAAATAATGAAGAATGATGTGTATTCTTTGTGATGATTATGTTATACATATGTAACGGTAAAGAAAGTGTGCTTGTAGGGAACACAACAATAAACATTATAACAAACTAAAGATAATCGAACAAATCTGTTGTCATCGATGAGTCGCATAGTGGATTTACTGGATCGGGTTCTTTGGCTCTACGAGCCTTCAAAACGGACTTGACTAGGTCAGACGTTAAATCAAGTTAGTAAGAGAATTAGCGTGGCTCTCTTTGTATGCACAGCGACAAGAAGTTATAGTCCAAAACATCGACCGATTGGGTGTAAGGATGTCCTCTTCAGGGGAATCTTCGGCGTGTAAATGAGGATTTAGCTAATCGAAATACACTCAAGAGACGTAGTGATTTTTGAAAAACAAGAACGCTTTCTGTAACGCCCCGACTTTCCACTACTTATTAATGATACATATGACGTTACTGCTGCTGCGCCCAACATCTCAGCTAGGTAAAATCTGTACTTTCTGTCTTACTTATAAGAATTAAAGTAAGTTCACTTATATATCATTAGTTTAGAAATTTTCGATGCACTCAATCATAACTCAGAATATCACATTTGCAGTAGAATTTATCTCTTTTTCTAAGATCAGAATACCTTTCCCACATAAGTTACAGCTAACATAAGTTACATCTAGCATCAAATTTTAGGTCATATTTCTCCTTCAAGTCTTGCTCCTATAACAAAGAGAAGAAGAAAGTCACTGAAAAATAATAACCGTGAGCTATAAGAACTTAATAACGTGTCGGTACTTTTATTAGGGGTTATATGAGAGAAGAAGACAAGAAAACAAAAAGGGGAAATGATCACTTGGATCATTTGTTCAAGCACTATGGAATTATCATGCCAATCTAACAGTCACAATTATCATCACAAACATACCAATGATTCACTCTAGTCACATAAGCACACTTAACACCATGTAACAACGCTAGAAACCACGTATCTATCGACACTCCAAACATTATCAACGTCATTTACTATAGTCATACCCTTTATTGTAATGACAGTCAAGACCTCCATATCAACAAATTGAGACAATGACACTTTGACACGACAGGTCCCTAGTCTAAGTCTCACGCACTGCTGCACTCAGCAGTTCACTCAAGACTTTGTTATACTTCCCATCATATCAATCATATAAAGATGACAGACAATAAATACCCTCGATGTTATAATTATGCCCTTGTCGAGACTAATTTAATTTCATAAGTAAGCTCTCTTCAACTTTAGCAAAACGGATATCGACGAAAGGGGATCAGCCAAACCGGAGTTCAGAGTCTTCTCCAATGAGATACCCTCATACTAAAATGACCTCACAGGATCGACGATAGAATGTCATCATCAAGTCACTGTATAACACAAACGACAGACACAACATTTTTTGTGTTTTGTACCGCGGAGTAATCTCATCAATTATGAATTTAAACTCCTTTTACTCACTCATCCTCTATATATCAGTAATCATGACATAAGACAAATACACACATCATTTTATCATAACACACAGCAATTGCAATCAGTATTTTACTTCAGCCACTTTTATTGACTACGTCCAAAGATTACAATGCATATTATTATACTCACGGTATAATAATATACATCGTCACACATAATAAATCTAAACGTTATCTTTTATCACAGTTCTTCACATGCACACGTTCAGCCTCATCCTTAAGTGAAGAGCAGGGTCTCCGAGTCGTATAATATAATAGGATACGTGTATTAAGACACACCCTTGTGAATGATTGTTCACGTTATGAAGTTAAGCATATTTGTTCGTACTTCTTGAAAAACCGTCATATTAATATTATGTGGTGGTGCCAAGCTTTGAGAAAAATATTTGATACTATTAAAGACACAATAAGTCCTATTAAGACACAATAAGTCTAAACATTACCTTTTATCACAGTTCTTCACATCCACACGTTCAGCCTCATCCTTAAGTGAAGAGCAGCGTCTCCGAGTCCTATAATATAATAGGATACGCGTGTTAAGACACACCTTTGTGAATGATTGTTCACGTTATGAAGTTAAGCATATTTGTTCGTACTTCTTGAAAAACCGTCATAGTAATATTATGTGGTGGTGCCAAGCTTTGAGAAAAATATTTGATACTTATTTTGATAGTCCATAATGATGATTTTATGTGTTTATCATCATTATAAGTGTTTGTGAACATTTGGAGTTATTTCGGGGTCAAAACAGTTCATTTTCGGATTTTGTCCAACATAATCATTCGACACGTTTAAATCTATGACTTCTCGTATACATCTCCAAAAATTATTTTTTAAAATTTTACATAAAATAGACTTCAAAATATTTCCATAGAATTAGAGATTTTATCATGAAACCTTACCAATAATAACAGTTTATTCATTCAATTTTATATTTTTTGCTACATCAGATAGTTTGACCTTTTTTTCACTAATCAGCTCATAAATCCTTACATATAACTTTAAATCTAGATTTTTAAACTGTTTTGAAAAGTACACTTCAAGACATTTTCATTGATATAAGGCTCATTTTTTAACTCCTTCTACGTAATTGCAGATCAAGATACAAAGTCATCCCTGTAATAAGTTTTTATAGGTTAACATACCCATATCTTTTGATTTATATCTTGAGATTCACAATTTCAAACAATGATCTATTAGCATTAAAAAAAATTAGACATGTGAGGCTTCACTATGTATTAAAATCAAAATTTATGATAGATCCTATGACTTTTTACAAAATTTTTAATTAAAATGATCATCTTCTCTTATTAGTTGTGAAGGATCCTCGTCGTCATGTAACCCTACCTTCTCCTCAAACTCTCCTTCTTCTCTTCTCTTTCTCATCTTTTCCTTTGCATGATAAGGAGTATTTTTATATTTGTGAGAAGTTTTTCAAGAAAAAGAGAGTTTGTATTTATAGAAAACTAAATCAATTAAAATATTTTTATTGGATAATCAGTGGGTAATTAATTTCATATAGGTGGAGTAGAAATTGACATAAATAAAAATAAGTAACAAAATTAGGCTTAGATCATTTTCGTATAAATATGGTATTTTCGTATTAAGACTATATTTTCCCGTATTTGCGTATTAGGGTTGTATTTCATTCATATTTTATATTCTTTTCTTATTATATCGCCAAACAAGTCTTTTAAATTACGTTAATTATGGTGAAACTAAATTTTACGAAATTTTTCGGGTCCTTATAACATTTTTATCATGGTTTTTCTCACAAACAAATTTTATAATACCATTGTATAAATTACGACATTTAGTAATATACAGTTTTTATTATTGTTTGAGAAAATAAGGTATCTCAAAATTTTCGGGTCTTTACACTTTCACAAAAGAAAACTGATTTTCAAATGATTTTAGTGGATGATATGTGATTAAGAACTTGACCCAGATCAATATTTGTATCTCAAAAATATCTCTTCTTCTTTTGTTCTCATGGAGTTCTATCATCCATGTCGGGACACGGACTTGTGATGATTAAGTAAGAAAAAGACTATAAAAGAAGACAAAGATGTATAAGCTATTATAACATGCATTGTTTGATATGGCGTCCATATTCTCCTGTGACTATTAGGAAATGTTTTATAGGTACTCATCGATCGTCATAGTCGGGGGATTACCCTACAAATCAAATACATATACATTTGGTTGCTGAGCGTTTAGCTCACGGGTTATGTGTTTTATTTACAGATCCACTACAGGACGATATCGAAGCGCCAGAGTGAGATTCTAAGCATATAGTTAATTACCTGACTGTTCAATATGTAATAAATGTTACATGAAATAATTTGGTTAAGAAACCACTTGTAGAGATTGGACAAAGTATTTGTGAGGTAATGTAAAGTAATTTGGATTTGCATAATATTATCCGGGTTTATAATGTTATTGTTTTGGTAGCTTCCCTTATCTTCTATACCCACAAATCCCTTTGGGTTACTTAGCCTTATCATGACCTGGATCTGTGACAGCATATTGTCACGTACCGAACATGCCGGGTTTCAAGACGTTACACTGATATTTTACGATAAATTTACAAAAAAAATTACTTTGATCGTCGTTACACGCGTGTCAAACTTTACATCGACACGTGTACCCGATCAATCTGTTGTGAGAATTTCAGGACGGAGATAGTATTAAAAGTGATAATAAATATAACAATTAAAAAATTATACATAAATGAGGAGTGTTTAAAATGATGGAGTGATGGAGCATATTAACGGAGTACGGAGTGGATTTAAGTTCAACGGAGTGGATTGATGACGGATAATTGATGGATGCGAATCAGGATAGAAATCAAGCGTAATTAAAACTAAACAGGGGACGGATAGAATTAACGGAGTAAGAACGGATTTCCCCTGATCCACTCGAAATCCGCTCCGTGCGCATCCCTTGTTACTCTGCACTTTATACAAGTTAAGAACATATGCTGACTTTAGTACTTCGAGTCATTGCTTATTGAAATCACAACTATATAGTTTACATCATGACGACCTGAGAACGGCACTCGCTATGCGCTTGCCTCAGTACTTAGCAAATACCAACTCAATCAATTTCCTCAATAGACAGCCTTCTCATGACCCGGATGGCCGACTCGTTCCTCTGTCGATTAGGAACATAGATTAGAACTACAGCATTCTGACTAGTTTCAGCGTTCGCATCTCCTCCATTCCTCTTCACATGGTACACCAATCCTTTTGTTCCAGCATCGATGTCAATGGTGGAGTTCTCGTTGATCGCATCCTTTATCAGCATTCTCGAAAGTTCTGTCACTACCTTCTTCTCCAGCCATCTTCTGATCGGTCTTGCACCAAACACCTAAGACAGAAAAGAAAACATGAGTAGATCTAACAATGAGAACCATCAGTATCTAACCAATGACAAGCTGTCGCGTTAGGATATAAAATCAGGCACTGCTCGTGTGTGGTGATGTTCGACTTACGGGGTTGTAGCTCTGGGTTAAGACATAATCAATCGCTGCCTCTGTCACGGCTAAGGAGATTCCTCTTCCACCAGACGAGCTGAGATAGTAACGTTAATAAATGTTCGTCGTTACGAATATAATATATTAATGTCAGAACATTAATTACAAACGACGAAAATTAACATTAATTTAACGCTCGTCATTGCAATTATAATTATTAACATCAGAACCTTAAATACGAGCAGTGGAAGGTAATAATAATATAACATTCGTTATTATGTTATAATTTGAATGTACGAATGCTAAAACTTAATAAAAGAATTGAGCTGATATGGCAGGACGGTAATTAAATGGGAGATAATTTTATTGTCGATAAACGTTATATATAAGTTACGACAAAAAAAGTTAATTTATTGGGATAATTTGAAAGATATTTGTTACCAAATATTACAAGGGGATAAAAATTATCCCTTAATTAAAAACACGAGGGACCCTACGTGTAAAATTTCCACGTCCTTCCTTTTTCTTCCTCCCCTGTCATCTCCCCGCTCTATCACCACCCACTCCCTTCACTTCAACTTCACCATCACGACACCATCACCGTCGCCATCACCCATCATCTCCCACCTCACCACCACCACGTCCACAAATCGTCGGCAACCAGGTGACCGCCGCGTAGCCTCGCCGTCTCTCCTTCACCGCGTAGACAACCATGGCCATGGGACATAACCGGCCACCATAACCGTCGCCCATCACCACCTGCCACCACTCTCGCCACCACCACGCCCCACCAGAACCATCGGAGACCGTCGCGTAGAACAACCCCGCCGTAGCCTCTCTTTTCTTCACCTTCCTCGAGTTCCTCGAAGCACGGACAACCTCGCGTAGAACAACCGTTCGTCGTCCGCCACCGCGCCACCAGCTCGTCGGTCAACACTGCATCGTCATCTTGTTAGTAGTCCGGGAGACCTCAAGCGACCTCCCCACGCACGGACAAGCCACGACCACTCTTCCTTTCTTCCCATATTTCCACCGCGGTATCTCTCCTTCTCTATGTCTGGCCACCACACTCCACCATGCTGCGCCGCCTTATCTGAGCATCATCGGGACGACGTCGTGGCCATCTCCAGGACACCGTAGAACTATCACGATCTTTCCACGGTGAGGAACCATGCAGCTGCCATCTCGTTTAACTTAAACTTTTATTTTCGTAGCAAACGGTCATATATAGGTTTTTCGACGACATTCCATCCCCTAGCGAACCACCAGCGGCTGGGTGACGTCCGAGAGATCAACCACCACCTGGCAGTGGGTTGGCAGCAGGGGCAACGATGGTGTCTCGTGTTGGTTCTTTTGGTTTTACGTGATTAAGGTTTGATAACGTCGAAAGGTAACCTAACGCTTTCCTCGATCCCTTATGCGTGATTGATATGTTATGTGGGTACGATTTGATAATGATGGTGATCGGGTATGATGGATAGTTGAAGCGATGTCGACGAAAGAACGAGGAAAGTGATCGGGTCGTTTTATTATACGTTATGTTCGTTACGGGAAATATGTGTAGTTTGACTTGAAGATGGGTGATGATGAATAATAATAGTTGATATATATATACTTCGAAAATAAATGAAAAAGATTGAAAGTTCCCAGAGTTTAAGGGAACACGGGCCATGTTGTATCAACACGGGCCGTGTCACTATGGGCAGTAAGCCATTTCCCAGACTATGAGGGAACACGGGCCGCGTTGTATCAACACAGACCGTGTCATTATGGGCAGTAAGCCATTTTCCAGATTGTGAGGGAACACGAGCCGTGTCACTAAAGACAACGATTCCAATCCTTAAAGCTGCACGGGCCGTGTTGTTTACATGGCCCGTGTTGCTTAATAAATTTGCAATCACTTGGGTATTTCAACCAAACTTCTTTGAACGCATCAGACATCATGGAAATCATTGACGTTGTCATGAAAAACTTGTTGTTGTGTATCATTCTCTAAATACTCTAGTTGAGCCGTATTGGTTGACTAGTCGTGACGGGCAAGTGGCGGACTAGCTTGGGAGAGGAAAAGCAATGACTTGTCCTCTTCGCGTGCACGCAACGGCAGTGCGATGTCGTGGGTGGCTAGGCCACCGGACAACTTTTGCAGAAGACCCAAACATGCCAATCGAGTCTAACTAACCCATTGGATCATGTCTATAAAGAAAAAAAAGAAGAAAATATGCTTGAGAGAAACTTGCCCCGTCAATTGTTAGATTCCCATGGTTTTCGTCAAAGTCGTCAGGTTCGAGTATTTCTTCGAAGTTCAGTCTTGTAAAGTCGTGTTCTTAATTATCAAATGATAACACAAAAGAAAAGACGCATTCCATGGATATAATGTAATTAATAAGACACATAAATCGATTATAATATTACCGTTTGACTAATTTGGCCTAAGTAAATATTTTCTTTTCCTTGTTTTCCTTCGGGGGTTCCTTCAGGGGCTCTCCACGATATGCCATAGTCGATGGAGAACCCCCTGAAAATCAAACTTTTCTCCCTAGGTTACTGAGATTTTTGGTCACGGGTTAAGGGTTTTATTTTCAGGTACGGGATGAAATGAAGTTGGAACGAGATAAAACGAGTTTGCATTACATCTAGAATGCTACACCTAGTTATAAATAATGTGACAGCTTGATAATAGCTGTCGTAAGATAACATGTAATATTTTAGCTGCTGGACAAAAGATGTATAATTAGTTAGCTTCTTAAAGGTGAATGTATAACATTCCAATATTGGAGGATACGATGTATAATGTTTTGATTACTGAAAAGTATATTGTAAAATAACTTTATAACTATCTTTTCTATATATAATGATATGTACAAGCAGTTCCCTTGAATTCTATACCTAAAACTCGGTGGAGTTGGTTGGCCTTACTATGGATTGTATCTATAGCAGTATAACACCACGTGTCAGCTGAGATAGTACGGTATCAGAGCAAGGGCTTTAGGATAGAATTTTAGGGAAAATGATAAGGTATATATATATAAATGATGATAGGTTGTACATGCATTGAGTGTAGGTACCTAACATGGGACTTAAAGCGTGAAATTATATAAATGAGTATATACTCGCTTAGACGAGTGAATACTCGACTATAAAAGTTAAACAACATGCGTGTTTTCTTTGGACATTAGAAATTCTCATATTTTCTTTTCTTTCAAGACAAATGTGACAAAAATTTAAAGTTCGTCATGGGTTTTCTATGAAGATTTTGATTATGATCGATACATAAGAATTTACAAATTTAACCTTCATAACACATAATTCTCATATATATGATTTTACAAGTTATTTCTGGTTTACGGTGTATTGAATTCGTCATAAAATTATTCTATTATGGAATTAGGATCATATGATTTACTAACGTTCTGCGATTCAAATGACGATTGAAGTCAATTCATGTGATTTTAGAAAATATATATGTAGTCTTGACTTACTAGAAATCGAAAACGAGTTAATGTTGGTTTTCAGTTTAAAGTTCAAGTCATGTTTGAATGGTTGTAAAATTTTAGGTTAGTGAACGTAATATGGGATATACATGGAGTGTGCTTATACTGCCTTTCAGTTTCCACATCTAGATTTGCTTCAATGATTGTTCAATATTATACTATTGAACCTAGTTGTATTAGTTGTTTAGAGATTGAGCAACACAACATGATTTAGTTTTAATAACATGATTTGATTTATATATATACTGCGATGTTGAGGTTTTGGGACTAAACCTAAATTAAATGTGAAATACAATACTTGAACAGTCTTTTATTTCGCAAAAAAACTTGTTATTGAAGTGCCTTGGTTATAAATGTATTTCTGTTGGGTATACATTTATATGTACAATATTTAAAAACAATAGTCAACCAATGTTGGTTTTCAAGTATGTATCTCATGGCTTTTTCTGGTTTCATTCTTCCTGATCGATCTTGTTCTCATGTTATATTTAACTCGATTAAGTCATATTCTCGAATCTGGGATATGTAAGTAATATCATTGCTTCTCCACGTTTTGTTGTTTTACTTCATTGAATTAAGGAGTTTCCATGCTTGCGTCGATTTCTTTACACTAATGGTTCACTATGTTCAACGATTTGATTGAATTCACTTTGAGCTACTTCAATGATCAAATTTTAGTTTGCTTGAAACAATTCAACCCTTGAACATGTTTTACTTCTTTGAGTCGTTCTTGGTTTAGAAATTTCAACATTTATGCTCTTCGATTTGGAAGTTACGGAATTCATCATTTTGTGTCAGGGACTTGATAGCTATTATACTTCTAATTGAGTTATACATTGGAAATCTATGAAAGTTAGCTACATTAAGTTTATGTGTGAGTCACATCTATTGTTACCCATTGAATCTATTTTGAACGGGACCAATGCTCAATAGTTTGATCATTTGATCTAAGTCAACTGTTGCTTTCAAGTAGCAATTCTTATTTAGATTCGGTGCGTATACTGTTTTGAGCTATTGTATTGGTTTTGAGTAATTCGTAAGGACTTATCCAGCTTTTGTTTCTAGATATTTTGATCAAATTGAATTCTACCTTCCATAATAACGCAAAGTGTATTCAACTATTTTGATTTTATTGAGTTAGATCTTAAATCAACTAATATGATTTAAAGCCGGACAACTCAAGGATTCTTAACTTGATGGTGCTCTTATTTTTATGGCTATAAGTTTTATGGGCTTTTAGTTTTTGTATTTTATGTGTTAGACACTTACTCTATCTAGATCCTCATGGTTTTATATTCTTGTTGAAAAAGGTACAAGTGCATTACTCTACAAATAGTTTTGTTGTTATAATTATTGTGAATCTGCCTTAACAGTAAAAGGATTAATTTGACAGGAGCTTTCGATTTTATCCTCGCCCCTAATTCCTTTGAGGACGTGCTTGATAAATTCATGGTAAGAAATAATTTGGACAAATCCTGTGAGTTGTAGCAATTTCAGCTTAATATTCAAAGGATATCGCTTCACTATTCTTCTTATACTGAACTTCTAGAAATTTTAATCTCAAATGATGTTTTTGGGATCCAGAGATTTTAAGAACTATATAAGTTTTGTTCTTATAATACAACTGTATTTTTATATTTTGTTTCAATAGGATTGACAGAGTTTCTTAAACTGGTCAAGATTTGTTCTTATGATACAATTGTACTTACTTTGACTTGAATGAAAGGTGATTAGCACCCCTCTTCCGGCATTCTTGAAGGCTAGAAAAGTAAACATGTTTTGTTTCTCATGTCTTCAATTGTCTTGTGAAGCTTTTGTATTCTGTTGATTTGCAATCTTGTTGAGCATGTTCGTAAGGACGATATGTTCATCTTTAATTGTTTTATTGTCAAGAGTTATATATGTGCCTTCATCGGTCTTTAAGGTTTGTATGGATTAATTTCGGCTATACTCGAGGAAATCGAAATCTCATTTGTCTCTTAAAAATAAATCATAATTATGAATTGTGTTGGGTTAAGAAGTTGCTCTGATATTTTTGGGTTCCTCAGTATATTTTATTACTATATTTGTTAATTGAATTCAATTCCACTCTTCATCCTAAGGGTCTAGATTTCTTTAATTCTCATTTTTTATTGGTTTGATTAAATAATTGGTTTGAAGTTTGAAAACCTATTGTGGTTTGGATTGGTGTTTTACAATATCTCTTCAATGCTAGTCTTGTATTTCCTCAAAGGTTGCTAACCAGTTCTCAAGAAGTGTGAGCTTAGATTGAAACTATAAATATGATGGATTTTCCTGTCAACTGTTGAGTTTTATAACGCTCAAACTATTTTTTCACTTACGAAATCTTAATATATATAAACAGTCTGGTTTTTTTTTATAATTTGAGGCCTTTGGGAATTTACGAAAAGATATCTAATATATATATATAAATAGTCTTTTTTTTTTTTTTACACTTTGAGGCCTTTGGGAATTTCTGAAGAGATATCTAATGAGATATGGTTTGTATAATGACATTCATAACATAAAGAGTTAATTGACAGAAAGAATTAAATACTGATCATATTTTCTTAGACATGAAAGGATATACATATATCTTGTACCAATGGAAGGAAATGAAATGATTTTTTCAGGCATATGGATGAATATAACACATGTGTTGTGTTCACTGTATGCGATAGTGAGATCTTAAGTTATGTCAAAGGATTGGGTTGTTGGATCTAGATCTTATTTGACTTCGTTAAAAAAAATACTAATAATAATAATACACCCACGCGTGACAAATGGGTCACCTCGTTATCCAACGCCTTAAATGAGGCTTGAAAATTTAGATTTTATTTAGATTTTATTATCATTCCATTTAGTATAAATAAGTAATGAAGCTTCGTTGAACTCCCTCGTGGTTTAGAGTTCCTAAATCCTTACACTTCAATAAAAAATAACAAATAAAAAATAAAAAAGAGAAGATGAGAAGAAGAGAAGAAGAGAAAAACAATACACCCAAAAAAATACTTACTTGGTCTGTTGCTCATAGTGGTTGTGTATATTACACTCATCGATGTGATGATTAGCATCATGGCCTTGTTTATCGCAATACTTGAGGAATTAGATCTGGTGGCAAAATATGTCATAATACCAGTTATATTGATCTTAAATCCTTATGTCTAATCTTATGCCTTGGTGGATAGAGTTATAATTGTAAGATGATGTTTAAGTGATATCAATAACACTTTTGTTTTTAGATAATGTTGATTGTTCTACTGGGATAAAGAATAATAAGATAGATGTTTTTCATTTTGATGAGAGCTTATATGCCCTCACGATACTGTTGTTCTAATAGGAAGAACTATATTTATTACATGAGTGAATAATCATGTTAGAAAATGCTACTGGAATGAACAATATGAAAAATGAGTTCCATGAAAGATTATTGTTAAGATTGTAGTTGAAAAGTTTTCTCATCGCTCGATATAAAAACAATCATAGGATATTCAAGTTATTAAGAATAAACTTTGATAAGATTCTTTTGAGTATAGAAAGCAAGGAGTTGAATTATACTCTTTTAATACGTATAGCTATAAACTAAGAAACTTGATCATATGCTTATGTCTCATAGCTTGGAGTAACAACGCTAAGTGATGATTGTTGTAGTCTTGGAAAGATATCTAAAGCTTTTCATGGAAGGAGATAACTGTGGAGATTTTCAATACAATAGTTCAGTGATTGACAACTTGGTACACATATGTGAATTTATTTATTTGTACTATACTCACATTTTGTGATGGACAAGATATAAAGAACGGTATATGCGGCTAAGAAGCAATAGTTATCAGTGAAGTTCAATCTTACTCGAGGTTTTGCATTTGATAGTGATTAGAAATCATACGAAACCATGATTGGAAATAAAACATAAGTATACATATCGGGGAGATTTGGCATGTTTGTAAAATTTTTGGATTTTGATAAGGAATTTTGCTATTAGGTTCTGAACTATAAATGAGGTCATGAACATAAAAATGGAGTTCAGTTGAGAAGAGCATACCATGTTATATCAGGGCATATAGGAGATGATGTGAATATATGAGCTTTGAAAGACAACAATGTGACATCTATATATATGTTATTAGTATTTAGTGATGATAAAAACCTCAAGTTCCAACATGGTAAGTTGTGTTTGCATAAGCTGTTTAGTTGAGATTAGCATGAGTATTAGGACACATCTTAATACTATGTTAGTATTAGCTGATGATCCCCCACGTCAAACTCTAACGGTCGTCTTCTCACGTCCGCATATGATTTCTGACGATCCCACGTCATTTTCATTCGCGATCGAATATGTTTAACGATTTTCGTTATCTCTTGCATTGCTTTCGACCCCACCGTGATCGCTTCTTCGATGTCATCCCAGTAGACCGATGACCTACACCTCTTTCCGTATAGAGCTTCATATCGCGTCATACCGATGCTAGAATAGAAGCTGTTGTTGTAGGTGAACTCCACAAAGGAAAGTATCGATCCCATGATCCTTGAAAATCAATAGCACACGAGCGAAGTATATCTTCCAGTGTTTGAATCGTGCGTTCTGTTTGTCCATCCGAGGCTCGGTGAACGGCCGTATTGAAGTATATCTTACTTGTATGCAATAAAACGATTGGTTACATCCTCGTATTGCTATACTTGTTATTTCCTATAACAGAATATGAACTAGTCATTTACGGTTAAGTTGGAGCAACAATTTGATATCCTGATATCCTTAAGACTTGATTGAACCAATCTAATATCTTTGTTAACTTGTAGCTTGGCAGAATCGATAACATATATCATGGTGCTACTTAATCCTAATTTTAGTATTATTATGTCGATGAACTATAGGGATTCCTTTTCATACCCAAGCTTATAAAGTATATCAGTATCAGATTGGTATAACCAAAACGGGCCGTGTCACTATGGGCAACGATTCCAATCCTTCAAGTTGCACGGGCCGCATTGTTTAATGCTCAACAACATGACCCGTGTTACTTAATAAATTTGCAATCACTTGGGCATTTTAACCAAACTTCATCATAATATTTTCCAAACATCTTTGCATGCATCAGACATCACGGGAATCATTGACGTTGTCATGAAAAACCTGCTATTGTGTATCATTCCCTAAATACTCTAATTGAGTGGTGTTGGTTGACTTGTCGTGACGGACAAGTGGCGGACTAGCTAGGGAGAGGAAAAGCAGTGACTTGTCCTCTTCACGTGCACGCAACTGCACTACGATATTGTGGGTAGCTGGGCCATCGGACAAGTTCTGCAGAAGACCTAAACATGCCAATCGGATCTAGCTAACCCATTGGATCATGTCTATAAAGAAAAGAAGAAGAAAATATGCTTGAGAGAAACTTGCCCCGTTAGTTGTTAGATTCCCATGGTTTTCGTTAAAGTCGTCAGGTTCAAGTATTTCTTCAAAGTTCAATCTTGTGAAGTCGTGTTCTTAATTATCAAATGATAACACAAAAGAAAAGACACATTCCACGGATATAATGTAATTAATAAGACACCTAAATCGATTTTAATATTATTGTTTGACTAATATTACCTAAGGATATATTTTCTTTTCCTTGCTTCCCTTCGGGGTTCCTTTAGGTGCTCTCCACGATTTGTCATAGTCGATAGAGAACCCCCTGAAAATCAAACTTTTCTCCCTAGGTTACTGAGCTTTTTACTCACGGGTTAAGGGTTTTATTTTCAGGTACGAGCTGAAATGAAGTTGGAATGAGATAAAGCGAGTTGGCATTACATCTAGAATGTCACACCTAGTTATGAATAATATGGCAGCTTAATAATAGTTGCTGTAAGATAACATGTAATACTTTAGCTACTGAACAAAAGATGTATAATTGGTTAGCTTCTGAAAGGTGAATGTATAACATTCTAATACTGGAGGATACGATATATAATGTTTTGATTACTGAAAAGTGTATTGTAAAATAACTTTATAACTATCTTTTGTAAATGTAATGGTATGTACAAGTAGTTCCCTTGAATTTTATACCTAAAACTCGGTGGAGTTGATTGGCCTTGCTATGGATTGTATCTATAGCGGCATAACGCTATGTGTCAGCTGAGCTGGTAGCCAAGACGTTACAGAAAAACTATCCAGAAACGCTAATGGAGAAAGCTAAAAAAGGAAGAGACCTCTACCTGTTAGGGACAGACCAGTTACCAGTAGACATCATAACACAATTTTCCACTCTACCAATGCCTATATCTCAAGCAAAGAAAAGGCATGAGACAGCAGAGTTCACACTCTACTGTTAGCAGAAGAGAATATTGAAGACCAACACACTACCAAGATTACCCAGGTATTCCACCATGGAATCTATACTGAATGCATATCACACTACCATTAGAGTACAATGCTGTAAATGTGGAGAACGAAATTATATGTCCAATGATTGCTGAAACAAAGTCAAGAAAAAGACCATTTGGGTTTGGGTTCCAAAGAAAACCTGACCTAAGGACCCATAAAGGGGACCAATGTGCAAAATGATATATTCATGCAGGAACATTAGGAGCAAATCCGGTACCTGGACAGTGGATGCTCAAGGCAGATGACTGAAAACAAAGCTCTGCTGACAAAATATGAAAAGATGGAAGGTCCCCTCGTCATATTTGGAGACAACGAAATAGAAAAGACCAAAGGTTATGGAATTTTAGGTACTGATTCTCTAATCTTTAGGCATGTTGCTCATGTCAAGGGGCTTAAACACAATCTTTTGTCCATAAGTCAATTATATGACAAGGGATTTTGTGTATCCTTTACCAAGGACATGTGAGATGAAGAACAGAAACAATGATAAGATTAAGTTGATAGGAAAAAGAAAAGGTGATGTGTATGTTGTTGACTTCTCCAATTGCACCTCAAATAAAATCACATGATTTTATACAAATGATCCAAGCGAGGTGAACTGGCTGTGGCACAAAAGACTATCTCATTTAAACTTTGAAACAATGAATGATCTATACTCTAGGAATCTTGTCAAAGGCTTGTCTGAGATTAAGTTTTTCAAGGATGGGTTGTGTGGAGCATGTCAACAGGTTAAACAAACTAAGACAACCTTCAAACGTATAGGAGCTGCCAAGACCTCTAAACCCTTAGAACTACTACACATGGACCTATTTGGACCTATGCCAACTAAGAGTCTAGGTAGAAAAAGATACACGTTGATTGTCATTGATGACTACAATAGGCACACTTGGGTGTTCTTTCTACATAATAAGAAGGATACCTATGGGATCCTTACCAAGTATATCAGACAGATTCAGAATAAGAAGGGTCAAGAAGTTATGGTAATTAAAAGTGATCATGGAATAGAATTCGATCAGTATGATATGGATCAATACTATGATGATCACAATATTGCACATAACTTCTCTGCACCTAGAACACCTTAACAGAATAGAGTTGCTGAGAGAAAGAACAGAACACTAATAGAAGCAGCTATAACCATGCTATCGAATGCAAATCTAGCTCTATAGTATTGGATAAAAGTAGTAAATACTGCTTGTTATATACAGAACAGATCCCTAATATATAAGATACACAAGAAGACCCCATACGAGCTGTGAAAAGACAGAATACCAAATCTAGCATACTTACACGTGTTTGAATACAAGTGCTTTATCCATAATAATGACAAAAGACATCTAGGTAAGTTTGAATCCAAAGCTGATGAAGAAATCTTCTTAGGTTACTCTACTGAGAGTAAAGCATACAGGGTGCTAAACAAAAGATTCAATGTACTTGAGAAAACTATACATGTTACTTTTGAAGAAAAATATTTTGTTCCAAAAAATGCCAATGTCTTTGATAAAGAAAATCATGTACTGTCCAAGCGTATGTGAGAACAGGAAATCTCCAAAAGAAGGTGACTTAAAACCATCAGAAGAAGTGGGAACACAGTCTGACTCAGCAAAGCTTCAAGCAGTAGAAGAACAAGAAGTTCGAACAGCAGAGTTACAAAAACTGGATCTAAATGAAGTACACAAAAGAAAACATCACTGGACTGATGGCCATCCAACACAAAATATCATTGGAAACATAGAAGAACTAGTGAGAACTGGAAGAGGAATGGCACTGGAGTATCTGTCAGCATGTTTCTTGTCAGAAACTGAACCAAAGAAACCAGAAGAAGCCCTAAGATGTCCATACTGGATTCAAGCCATACAAGAAGAACTGAATAAGTTCAACAAAAATGAGATATGGAGACTTGTTTCTAGACCCAAGGATTATCCAGTTGTAGGAGTGAAATGGGTATTCAAAAATAAGACAAATAAAAATGGCATCATAGTAAGGAATAAAGTCAGGTTAGTTGCTAAAGGATACTCACAAGAAGAAGGTATTGATTATGATGAGACATTTACAGCAGTTGTTAGATTAGAAGCCATAAGAATGTTCTTAACCTATGCAGTACACAAAAGGTTTACACTTCATCAAATGGATGTTAAAAGTGCTTTTCTGAATGGTGAGTTACAAGAAAAAATATATATAGAACAACAAATTAGGTTTGAGGATCATAAATTTTCAGATGATGTTTACAAGCTGGACAAGGCTCTGTATGGGTTGAAGCAAGCACCAAGAGCATGGTATGAGATTTTATCAACATATCTTCTCAAAAATGGGTTCATACGAGGCAGGATAGACACAACCCTATTCCTCAAAAGGAGCAACAAGGACGTTCTTCTGGTATAGATATATGTAGATGATATTATTTTTGGATCTACAGATAATGCACTCTATGATGAGTTTGCTGAGCTCATGAAATCAAAATTTCAGATGAGACTTATGGGAGAGCTCAAGTACTTTCTTGGACTGCTGGTTCAGCAGAGCTCAAAAGGAATTTTTCAAAATCAATCCAAGTATTTACATCACATGGTTAAGAAATTTGGCCTAGAAAATGTCAGTTTTATGAAAACACCCATGAGTATCTCAGTTAAGTTAGAAAAGGATGAAAAAGGGAAGTCCATAAGTGTCACCTTATATTGATGAATAATAGGATCTCTCCTATACATTACAGCAAGCAGGCCAGATATCATGTTCTGTATATGTGTGTGTGCACGCGCAAGATTTCAATCAAATCCAAAAGAATCACATTATTCTGTTATGAAAAGAGTCATCAAATATCTCAAGGGAACTCCAAACAAAGGAATGTGGTGTCCAAGAGATTCAGATCTAACACTTTGTGGCTATTCTGATGCTAACATTGCGGGGTACACGGTGGACAGGAAAAGTACCATTGGTTTATGTCAGTTTCTTGGTGATAGATTAACCTCCACTACAGAAGCAGAATATGTAGCAGCAGGAAGATGCGTGGCCCAGATTCTCTGGATGAGATCACAACTTCTGGACGATGGGATGCATACTGTCTTTACACCCATATACTGTGATAACACCTTAACAATAGCAATAGCGAACAATCCTGTGTTCCACTCACAAACAAAGTATATAGACATCAAGTACCACTTTATTAGGGATCATATTCAGAAGAAGAATATCACACTGGAGTTCATCTCAACAGATAAGCAAGCGGCTGATATTTTTATAAAACCACTTGATGAGAAGAAATTTATTCACTTCAGAGGAGGGTTAGGGTTGATAGATTACGAATATTAAGGCACAACAAAGTTATGCATAACCACTCTACTGGAAACACAACAAGGCAATGCAATGCTCTACCAAGAACTCTACTGATGACGCGTAAAAGATTCCTTTCCAACGGTTATAATTCTATTCTGAGAAAGTTATAGCCCTTGCGATTTTTACGCGTGTCGGTTGGCTTTACTGTCTATAAATATCAACACTTTGGCAAAATCTTCACACTTTATCATTCTTCTCATCTCAACTCACCCCTCAAACTTGCCTACTCTACTGACAAATTCTAGTTCTCAACATACACAAGCAAACGTGTCTAAGTCTCAAATTATTGATAATCTTTATAGCTTCTAAGTTGGTTTCGCACTTCTCGATCAAGTATCCACCTTATATCTTAATTTTTACATTTGATTTTTAAACTAAGATATGGCAGGAAAGGAACGAAGACCTCACAAATCAAGACCGAAAACGTCTAGTTGATTGATGAGGCATCTAACTTTTCAGAGGGGATCAAGGAGATCACCCAAATTCTTGTTGATGCAGGTCTACAGGTACTGCTTGGTAAAGAAGCAAGAATTCTGGTCTAAGAGGTGTTAGAATTTTAGGACTCTGTTAATATCAGGAAGGATGGAGAAAGCATAACCACAATTATACGAGGTGAAGAAATTATATGGACCGTCAGGGACTTTACTGAGGCTCTCAAACTCAACGATGATGCAATACTACCGGATGAGCTACCAGCAGAGAAGATACAGGACCGGATGAACAAGATAATGATGTATATCCCAGGGAAGGGACAATTGCTCAAGAAGTATTTCCAGGAGAAATATGAATTCCTTGCTGATTTACTAAAGAAGTGTCTTCTGGTTGTAAAAGGTTCTAAGAACCATGTGAATAAGGATCAACTTAGAATGGTGACGAATTTGATTCTGGAAGAAAGACCAAACTGGAGCAAGTTGGTATTTGGAATTTTCATCAAGCGGCTTAGGGAAAAGAAGAGCTATGCCTTCGGACGAATCATTAGTCTGCTTATTAAGAAGAAGATCAAAGTCAGTCCTAAGAAAGGAATTGGCTATAAATGCAAACAAAAGAATCGAAACCTCAATACTCAAACTCATGAGAAAAGCTCCTGCAGTATTTGAAAAGAAGGAGACAGCAAGCAAGGACACAGTAGAGACAACCACAAAGCCCTCACCTGTAGAACAAACCAGAAAACCTCAAACAAAAAGGAAAACCTCAGAACCTACTGAGAAAAGAACTAGAAAGCCCCCACAAAAGAGACAGAAGAAGAAGGAATCCACCTCAGAAGAGCCCCTCGCATCAGTAGAACAACAACCAGACCATACAGAAGCCTCAATAGGAAAAATCTCAATGGACATCAGAAGTGAAGCAACTGCAACAGCAGATAAACCTGTTGTAGAGCTACCAACCTCCACACCATCAGAGCAGCCCTCCACTGAGAAAACAGGGAGTCCAGTAGAAAGTCAAGATCCAAAAGTTAACTATCCTACATTAATTCCTTAGCCAGAAACGATAACAACAGAACTCACAGAACAGCAGAGCAATGAGCATGAAGATCATCAGCAGAACGTACAAGTGGAGGCGGTCATTACTTCACAGGAAGTCATCAATAAACCAACAACTCAAGAACAAGATGACACACAAGAAGAAGAGTCTCAAGAAAGAAAGTTCATCATCCCAACTCAACCATTACCACCTAGGAATTCAGAATGTCAACTAATGGACTTTGAGACCCTCTTCATTGAGAAAAGGAAAGCAATGTACCCCAAGTATGGCGAGGAAATACCTCTGAGACGTATATTTATACTAAGAAACAGACCCAAAAAGATCAGGTTCACCAGTAAACTTTCAAAAAGGGTCTTAGGGAAGGGAGAAGCCACGTTTGAGCCATTTGTCGAGAACTCCAAGGAGGAGTGTGATCCACAATTCAAACACTATAGAAACTGGGTGTCTACACTAGCAGCTTATTACCATACTTCGAACAGAAGAATAGAAGTGACAGAAGGTGGTCTGAGACAAGATGCAATGCCAGTTCTATATGAGGACCTGTTGATGGATCTTCTAAAGAAAATGAATGCCACCATAGTGTCAAGACAAGTCAGAGATGAACAAATAAGAAGATTAATTGTCGAGCTACCTACTAAGAAAATCGACCTGGTAGCTCTAGAGAATGCTTTGGTGAGCAAGGATAATGACCCATTGGTGGCAAAGATGAGAACAGACATGATCCAGCAACTCAAGCACAACATCTTCATCAAAAAGAGGGTTAGTGACGAGTAACAACCCTTAGTGCAAAGGATGCTAAAAACATGAAGAATGAGCCAATCGAAATACCTCCTCTACTACAAACCCTAGTCAACAAAATGCCAAGGATAACAGCAGAAATAGTCAAGACCAAAAAATGTCATCCACATCTTCTTAATACACTTAAACTAGCTATAAAGGAATACCGAACAACTCAGCAGAAGAATACACAACAAAGCATCCAGATAGCAGAGCAACAACCGATCTTAACCCCTCTCACTAGAAGGAAAGCCTTAGCAATCAGTGAGGAGGAGAACAGAGTAGCAAAGATAGCAGGGCTCCAAATCCTGACAAGCATAGCAGAACAAGAAGAACTGCTACCCATAGCAGAGCCAATACCTTCAGCGACAGAGCTAGCCATTGTCTCCATACCAGCAAGCACCATATTCACCATACAACTTACTATCACTACAGCACCAAAGAAAGTGGGTCTAGTGATATCAATTCACCCAGACGACAGAAGACCAAAGCACAAGGATAAGAGAGCTAAACTGTTAAAAGGGAAGTCTCTGTACACAGTCAGAACAGCTATCCCTACAACAGAGTCTCAAAAACTAGCAGAATACCAACGAGACGTGATGACTCAAGAAGAGTAAGAAACAACAGTCAGAGCCCTTACGAAAAGCACAAGACAAGAGTTAACAGCCAAAAGAAGTTTTCATGTCGCAGTGCTTATCAAATGCAAAGTTCAAGATCAGATAACTGAGCAAAAACTTGACAAACTGGACACCAGAGCCATCATTGCTGAAAGATTCAAAGTAGATGAAGTACAACTGGTTGAAATATAAGAAATTATCGAAAAATTCAATCACAAGGTCCTGTATAATATTAGAAAACTCATTGAAGGCAAGATTTCCACAATAGAGGAAAAGACCAAGGATGATAATGATGATGATCTAGGGCGTGATCACAACCAGGAAGAAGATGATCTAGACAAAATTATGGATGAGGCAACCTTGGATGATATAAAAGCACAATCGCAAGCCAACAAAGAAGTCCCCATGTCTCCACTTTTGATTGAAGCACCATCAGCACAGCAGTCAATAGATGAGACAAAAGCAGTCAAAAAATGGAAGAGCCACCAACTCAGGGGGATCTCAGCACTACAGATCATACAACTGGCGACATAACTCTTCAGATTAAACAGGAAATGGTGGACCAAGGTTATCAACAAAGAGAGTCAACTCAAGAAGACCAAGGAATTACTGCAGAAGTCCTTATCATCACACTTGAAGAATCAAAAGAGCGAAATCCTCAGTAAGGTCACACAAAATAGCCATCTGATTTAGACGAAATAGCAGAACCACAAAGCAACACAGCAGAACTTCCCACTTGAGTTCTATTGCATGTTCTACCTACAACAACTATACCTCAACTCCACGGACCACTTTGATACAAACAATCATGTGGGAGAAGTCCATATTCCAAAACCTCTCCCCTATTGTGAGTGATATGCCTGTCACTACATGCACTCATCAATTTGCTCAAGAACTGGAGGAGGCATTGAAGGATCCCTCATCAGAAAAGATTATCAGAACTGCCAGAAAGCTTCTGGAATCCTTCAATGAGGTTGACACTCAACCCCCTAGCACTTCTGCAGAGGAAATACTCACGGCAGTACAAGATATACCTGAGGATATCGCAGACATCAGTGAGTCCACCACTGCAAGACTTCAACAAGAGCTATAACATCAAGACGCACATCCCTATGCTCCAGATTTCATAGCCATAAATTATGAACCTCAACCTCACAACAAGGCAGCACCTCACTTAACAGACTTCCTACATAATAGTCCTCCTCAAATTCTAGCACCAGAATCACTGTCCTCAGAGGAGCTTTTTGTCTAGCATCTACACAATGACCGCACAACGAGCCCTTTCAGAAGTCAATTTGATGCTCGTCTTAACTTTTTTTAGTGCCAAAATTCGTCATGACTTTGGTATTGAAACTCAAGAGATCATC
The DNA here is from genome assembly GCA_035668315.1 of Drosera spatulata. Taxonomy (NCBI): domain Eukaryota; kingdom Viridiplantae; phylum Streptophyta; class Magnoliopsida; order Caryophyllales; family Droseraceae; genus Drosera; species Drosera spatulata. Next base: position 27,201 of record JAOVYX010015114.1, read on the forward strand.
CGATGCTCAGTCTAAACCCTCAGAGAGGTTGAAAAGAAGCACAAACAAACTCACAACAAACTCTCTCAACTTGCTCTGGTAAGTCTGCTTTCAGACAAGGCCACTCAGAAGCTTGAGGTAGCTCAGAAGACTATGGAGATCACAATAGACTCCATCCACACACAAAAATAGACTAAGGATCTTTGTACCATCAAAAACAGACTAAAAACTCTCATAGACGGATAGGAGGATAATCGTACGTATCTCAACCAATGGCTAGACATCATTCTTGAAGCCGTGGAGGACCATAAGAAAGATACCTCCATGAAGCTGGACACAGTTGAGCCTCTCCCCTCAATTGGTGATCACAAAAAGGGGGAGATGGACTCAGAACTAGATGCATCCAGAAAACTTCTCGCGCACAACGTACAAGAGCTTGATAAAATTTATGAAGAAGCCAGGATCTACACACCAGAGGAGATCGAAGTCTTGGAAGAGGCAAAACTAGCATCTGATGAAAGGGATAAATTAAGAGCAGAAGGAGAACGGGAAGAGAAGATTAGAAGAGAAGGATATCATGCTCAGTTCTATAAAGAATTCACCGAACACGAGCACAGAGGGGATTCATAGCCTAAATAGCAAAGATACAAAGAGACACATCAGAAGAGCAGTCATCGGCATAGAAGGGAAGATAAGAAGAGCAGCAAAACCAGTAGTTCAGACACCTCCAGATTTGAGATAAAAAGAAGGGATAGATCAAGATCACCATGCAAGGATCACAAGAAAGGAAGATATGGTGGACATGACTACAATAGATGGGAAAACTAATCAGAATGACAAAGTAGTCAGAAGGAACCTACAACAAATTTTTCTTTGAGATTATTAATCTATGGAGGGAGGAAGGATGTTTTGTTATCACCAATTTAAGGGGAGATTGTTGAACCAGATCCTAAGAAATCGATGATAAACAAAATTATCTCACCAAGACAGTAAGGTCGTGACTCAAGGAGAGAAGGAAAAAGGATAACAAGTCAGCAGAGTGCAGATGGTCAGCGTCAGCAAAGTGTAGCAATGATGAGTCCAACCTCTGAGAGTCAGATAAAACAACAAGATGAAGACAAGACTCCATATATCAACAGACCTGGTGAACAATGCTGAGTGTTTTGATGAAGACTAAAGTAGCAAACCTCAATACAAGACAAAGGCAGATATGTCACAGTGGCAGGTTTCACAGGCTGTTTTATTCTCAGGTCATTTTCAGGAGCATCGGAAGTTGGCATCGGACTCCTCCCAATCTAAATCAATGACCGAGATTATTTGAAAGGATAAAAGGGGCAACGGCTAGTAGAAAGAGCCTTGTCTATAAATAGAAGATATGCAGCAAGGTTGCAGCTATGAACTGATTTTTCAAAAAGAGCAAGTTGACTGTGCTGAAGAAGAAAAACTTTCTGGTTGTACAAGTGTTGCGTTCAAAAGATAACACAGAGCCTCACAACTACTCTAAGAGGTGTACAAAAACTAAAGGCTAACTGATAGGTGTAAATCAGAAGAGCATTAGTAAGCTGCCTAAGAGAGGTGTTCAGTAGAAGACTGCATCTCAGTGTGTGTACTCTGTACGCTGGTTAAGGGTCAATAAAAAACCCAATACACAGTGGAATACCTCTTACTTGATCACATTGATCTATAAGGGAAGAGTGGGCGTATACTTTAGAGTTTCATTTGAACTCTATCGTCAGAACCACTATAAACCTGGTGTCATTATGTAAAGACCAGAAAAATTCCGTAAAATTTACTTTCACGATAATTAACGTGAATAGTAAATTATCGTACGTTATAATTTATTTTACGGGGTTAAAAATCTTGTTTGACTATATAATAGGAAAAGAATGTAAAATATGGATGAAATCCAACCCTAAAACGCAAATATGAGAAAATACGATATTAATACAAAAACACCGTATTTATACGAAAATGACCTAAACCTAATTTTGGCACTTATTTTTCTTTATGTCAATTTCTACTCCACCTAAA
>JAOVYX010015115.1:0-29210 GCA_035668315.1 Drosera spatulata
TCTCAGATTCAGACTATGCTGGAGATCTGGATCGTCGGAGATCACTTACAGGGTATGTATTCACTTTCTGTGGTGGGTCAGTTTCTTGGAAGGCTACTTTGCAGGATACTGTGGCTTTGAGCACTACAGAGGCAGAGTTCATGGTTGTTCCATCAGCTGTGAAGGAGGCGATTCGGCTGAGGAATTTGGCTTCTGATTTAGGTCTGAAGCAAGATAGCACAGTGGTTCACTGTAACAGTTCATCAGGCATTCACTTGACTCGTGATAGGATGCATCATTGGAGGACCATACACATTGACATCCAATATTACTTCGTACGGGACGTTAAAGATGTCAAGGTGATGAAGATTGCTACTGCAGAAAATCCAGCTGATATACTGACAAAACCAGTCCCTGTTTCGAAGTTTCGTCATTGCCTGAAACTCTTACGAGTGGAGGGTAGCTAAGCTCGTTTGAAGCCTAGGTGGAGGTTGCTCGACGACAATGAAGTTGATTTAGGTCAAGGTGGAGATTTGTTGATGAGTGCCTCAAATCCGCGTTCGTCTCCGCGTCCTCCTCGCGTGATCTCCTTTCGCGCGTGAAGCTTCCGTATTCTTCTTCGTATTTCATTCGCGTCTGATTTTAACTTATAAAAGGAAGAAGAGGAGAGTCGAGGAAGAGTAAGAGTGCTGCAGAGAAGAGAGGAGTAGAAGTGAGGCAGGAAGAGAGGAAGGACAGGAGAGGCAGAGAAAGGAGATAAGGAAGGAGAAAGGGGATAAGGTCCTATTCACATATACACACAAAAACATATTGAGAGTTTAACAGATTTGTTTTAGAGATTATTATCTCTATCCCTTATTGTGAGATTCTCAATATTTTGAGTGTAGCTCCTTTTGTATTTCCTCATTTGGTTAGTGGATTCTTCGTCGTCGGCGACCGCCCGTGGTTTTTTCCGCAAGGGTTTCCATGTAAAAATCTTTGTCTCATTTATTTTTGCGCACTTGTTATTGTTTGTGTTTATAATTAACAGATCCGTTCGTAACACTATTCACATTGTTCTTTACTGAAAGCGATAGAAGGGTACAACTCTTCATATTCATGGAGGAGCTTGATTTCGGCAAAATCACTATTGTCGTTTGGACTGGTACGAAACATTTGCTCGGGGACTCAAACTCGGATCACTAGCGACCCAAGTATACCTACAATACCTCCTTCGAGTTGCTCACATGATCGGTATGCTTGATTAAAGATGCACGGGTGGAGATTCTCTTAGAAAAAGAAGCTGGGTGCTGGAAAGTGGGCCTAGTGCAGCAGCTGTTCCCTCAATCGATTGCATAAGCTATCCTAAGTATACCAGTTCGACTGTCCTCGAGACAAGACTGGTGGTCATGGGCTCTTAATCCTAAGGGCGATTATATCGTAAAGAGTGCTTATAAAGCAAAGTATCGATAGAGATTTGAGGATGGCAGTCATGATTCGAATGAAACAGTGCAATGGAAAAAGTTATGGAGACTTGGATTGCCACTAAAGGTATTCTTGTGGCGAGCGTGCTCGGATTGCCTACCCATCCGGTATGACCTAGCTAAGCGAGGTATGAATCTGAACATTGCATATCTGATGTGCTTGGACAAGATTGAAACAAGTACCCATGCTTTAGGTTCCCATCGAGTTGCCCATGAGATATATAGGGTAACAAAAGGGACGATTGCAATATCCCTAAAAAAAATCATGATAATTAAAAAGATAATTAACCATCTCGCGTTATTGGGTCGTTAATATTTTTACAAGATATTGTGAGGTTAGAATCAGCATAAAAAATCGATGGGATAAACTTGAGACATTTAAAATTTTAACAGCCGATATCTTCTCCATATATATCTCAACAACCTGTCTATATTTATTCCAATTCACATGGGTTTCAAAACAAAGCTGAGCGTTCAAAATCGAGAGTAGAGACAGAGAAAAGGGTAAGCGTTTTTTTTCGTCGTTTTTTTTTGTCTTGTCCTCGATTCGTCTTCGCTTGTCTTCCCCTCTGTCACGTCTTCGTCTCGTCATCCTTTCCCGATCAGATCCGGTCACCCTCGACGCCGCCCTCGCCTTAGCCGCAACCGACAAGGTCGGATTTGTCCCGTCGCCCTTCGCCGTTGGCCTCGATGCGTTGGACAACCGTTTCCGTCCCTCTCCGGCTCGTGCCTGGCCTCGTCAGTGATCCCCCGCCCTCATCGATGCTCCCTGACGTCGGAAATAGCCAGGGAACGGTCGGAACTAGACCACCCACAGCCGACGAAGACTTCACGCGGCGATGCACATGCCGCCTGCTCCTTGACCCTGCTTCCCTTGCCGTGTCCAGCCTCGCCAGAGCAGCCCTGCTCATCCCCGCACTTCCCCGACCGAAGTCAGCTGCCCCGCTGTCGCCTCAGGCCTCCGTCATCGTTGCCAGGGCCGGAAACAGCCGCGCCGCCACTTGCAAGCCTCGCCCCATCTCGTCGCCACGTGCCCAGCTGTGCCGCCACTTGCCCCTCCTCACCCAGCCTCGTCGGAGTCGGCTCCAACCACCGGCAGTCGGTTCCCGGCCACCGTCGACGTTCTCCGCCCCACCACCTGAAAACCCCGAGCTCGGCCTCCCTGTTTTGTTCAATGGAAAAGGGAAAAGGGGATTTATCCTCTGTGAACACACTTTAGAAGTTGTGTACACTTATTTGTACATAATATATTAATATTAATATTTAAATATGTTACAAGGGTACTTGTGTTATTAATTTTATTGTAGGTACGAACGCTACGCAAGAGAAGGATTAACTCTGGGATTATTTTGAGGCATTTTCTAATTTTCTGAAAATGACAAGGTAGCACACATCATTACCTTATATTTAATAAATGTGCGTGAGTGATTGGTTGTGTAATGCCTAGATTACAAGTTGAAATTAAAATAAATTCTGGGTGTTTGCATGACTGTTTGCCTGCCTGAAATTTAATATTCTGTTGCGTGATCTGAGTGATTCACATGAAATAATGGTAACGATACAAAATGTAGAATATTTATAGATTATTATAAATATTTTTGTACATGTCCTATTCCTGTTGGGTGACTTCTGTGTGCTAATGATTTTATATTGAAACGAAATTAAGTTATGAAATGTTACAAAATTTCTTGGATTGAATAACATATGGGGAAATAACTTTTAGGTGACCCTGAATAGAATTAATTACGGCTTAATTCGAATCATGGAACGCCATGGTAGTCGCCTGCTATACATGGAATTAATAATTTAATTTCATGTCACATGTCTGAGCAACCTGAATCCTGATCATAACGTAATTTCTTAAAATTAACAGTGACTGGGAGAGTTATGGTTACACGACTAGGTAGGAAGGGACTGAATATCCCTTTAGTGAGCACGCAACGGCAATGAGTCTTATCCGTGTTTGGTTAAGATTAACCATCCTGGGTCGACTGTAGAGACCAAAACGCCTGTTTAATTGTTCCTAATACGGCCATACTTGGTAACTATATTAAATCCTTGTGGTAACTCCTCCTATGTCATCAACTTCTAAAAGTCACGAAGATTAACACGACATGATATGTAATACGAGAAATAAGGTTTGACTTGATCAACTTAAAGTGTTGTTATTATTACCGTTATCCTATACGTACGTGAGTATAAGTATTTATATTCTCCTGTTTGACATATGATTATTCAGTGCTGTTTGCATTGCATCCTGTTTGTGCATGGGAAACACATGATATAATAAGCATGTCAGACCCTTGAAATGGGCATGTATCCAATGTTACTGAGCTTCCAAGCTCACGGTTACGTGTTTATTTCAAGTAATAAATGATCGTGGGATGGATCGTCATACAACAATGTTGATTAAATTTTGATTACAGAAACGTTTCCTTTATATTTCTGGATATTTGATTTTCGTGTAATAAAGGATAATGTAAGTTGGACATTTCTTATGGTTCCTATGTTTCTGATACTTAAACCCCCTATAATCTTGTCGTCTTACTTCGAATGAACTTTGGAGTGGCGATAATGTCACGTGTCAAGTAGATATTGGATAGGAAATCTTGGGGCGTTACAACGATACAGCTAGCTCAAGATGATAGAAGCTTCAAAAATTGGTTTTTCGAGGTTCTTTCAAGCCCTAACCAAAGCGAAGTCGAGAGTATATCAATGATATTGCACGGAATATGGAAAAACAGAAACTCGATTGTTCATGACCGTCGAGGTAGGCCTCCAGAACTGTTCTATCGATTGACGCTGTCACAGCTCAAGGAATTTCAAGAAGCTAATTGCCAAGCTGCAACAAAAGCTTCGAGCTCGATATCACAATCCCATCATAGGTGGTTGTCCCCTCAGCCTGTCTGCTTAAAGATTAACGTGGATATGTCCATGAGGACGAGTGATGCTATGTGTACAAGGGTGATGGTTCAAAATCATTTAGGGGACATCAGGGTTGCCTCAGAGAAGATAATTAAAGGAAGAGCACCTCCTATTGTTGGCGAGGCGTTGGCTATGCACATTGGATTGAAGATTGCTAAGGAGGTAAGACTAGATAGAGTAAGGTTGGAATCAGACTATCGCCCACTGACAGACATGATCCAAAGTTCAAAAGGGGATCTCACTGTATAAGGAGGGATAATTCAAGATTGTCTCGAATTAATGAAACAGTTTACAGGCGTCAGTTGCTCTTGGATCCATAGGGAAACTAACCGAGTTGCGCACAAGTTGGCCTCCTATATTAGTGAGGGCTATTGTAGTGGGGTGTGGAACTCGGGTCTTCCTGAGTATGTAATCCAAGATTGTATTGATGACAAAGAGCAATAAAACGTCGTTCAATAAGTTATGGGCATTATATCAAGGGGAAAAATATAATTATGGCTACAGCTTTAGATTTGAAAATCTATGTTTGAGATTAGTTTATTCTTTTTTTTTAATTACTTCCTCCATCCCAAATTATTATAACGTTTGATTTTTATTTATTTTTTTGCTCCTTTCGTTTTAATTTATTTGTTATTCGGATCAAAACAGACACAAATTAAGAAATCTTAATGACATAAGAAAATTTCATTTTTGTTCTAATTAATGTTAGATGAAAATGGGGATTGCATTGAATGAATTAAAGAATAAAAGGCAATAAATTTAAGATAAAATTGGTAAGAAACTTGAATTTTTGCCTAGATAGTCTCTCATGGTATATATTTTGAAACTCTATTCCACTTCCCAAACGACATATAAATTGGAACGAATGAGTATTATTCAATACGTATTTTGAAAAACTTATTTTTTCGTGTTAATAACGCAAGAAAATTACGTCATCTACATCGCGATAATTTTTCAAAAAGTGATATTTGATTATCTCGTAACGCGAGTGAAACTTCGCATCCGAAAGTATAGATAAATCACGATAATTATTTTAGGATGAAGAAAGTAATATAATAATATAAAAATGAATTTTTAATCTCATCATTTTATCAAATCTAAGAATTTAATCACAAATAAATCACAAAGCCCTTAGTTGAAATGATCTTATGAATCAAATACTGTTTTTGTCCCAGATAAATCACGATACATTATTAAAAAAAGATGTCTTGATGTTTCAAAAACTAAACTATCCCATTTTATATCACATCCTCTCAATCATCATTAATTTTTCTCTCTCCAACTATTTACATTTTCTACTCTACACTCATAAGGATAAAAATATCCAAATATATAAAATCAACACTTATATTAGTAATTGTGTAAAGCCAATTTTTTATAATTTATTCGAAACGAAAGGAGTAACGATTTGTCAAGTCAAAAGAGTCTTAAGTACTCCATACATTATAAGCTGCATCATGTGCTAAAAGCAATTGCTCTTATTTGACAAATGAGATCGAGTAGAACTCTAACAGGAAAATTAGTTCGAGGGTCATTACAAAAAAAAAAGAAAAAAAAATGAAGTTCGAGGTTTCCTCAAAGTTTTGTTGAAAGCCTAACTCATGCATAGTAAGTTCTTATACGAGTCCAACAATAATTACAATATATCCAATTTTTTTGTAATGAACACTTACGTAACATGAACAAAAATTTAAAGCTTCTGTGATTATGCAGACGACTCAGAATAACTAGTACTCCCACCGTCGCATAATATTTATAATCATTTGATACGACAAGAAAATTTATGTGTATATTGAAATTTATGAAATTTGATAAAAAGAATATTTTTTAAGAGTAATTGGATAAAAAGAATATTTTTTAAGAGTAATTGGATTGTTATGAAAAAAGATATATGATTGATGTGATTTTTTTTATATTAAACATTGATTAAAAAATATTGTAAATATTTTGAGACAGTTCAATAAAAAAATTATTTTCTACACTAATATAATCAAATTATTCCATCACCTCTTGCTCTTTCTCTCTCATTCTTTTTCCTAAACGCTCTTTATATCCCACTATCTCTAAAAAAATTTAACACACATATAAAATCTCGTAGTGAATCAAATCATTGTAATTAAATTAAAACAGAAAGAATAATACTCCCTCCATCCCGAATTAATCAAAATATTTTGACTCGATACGTAAATTTATACGAATGTTAAATTTGTGTGAATTTTGATGAAAAATAAATATTTTTTTTGATGATGGTGAGATTTATTATAACAGTTATGAGAGGAATTAGTGGGTATATAAATGAGGTTAATTTGATATTTTTTATATTAAAAAATTATCAAAAATTAAAAAAATTATTTATTTTAAAATTGATAAAAAAAGTTCTAATTTATTTGATATCGAGGGAGTATCTATTATTTCCAAACTCATTTGTGCTACTGTACATTTTTCACTGGTAAACCATTAACCGAGACTTCACTGCGGTGCGGTGGACTTGTCCACGAACCACCCAGCGACGCCGGTAAACAAAAATGCAGCGATGGTCTGCCTCTGCCAAGCTCCGATCCCTCTCCGCCACCCTCCGCGCCGCCGCCGCCGCCACCGCTCCTCTCTCGCCGCCACCACCTCTCCGCCGCCTCCTTCACTCCTCTCCTCTCTCTTCCACCCTCAAACTCTCCCCCTTTTCACTTCCATGGCACGACTCATCCAAATCTCCTCATTTTCCCCACCTCGTAATCACATGTCCTTCTCTCGATTCACCGATTGTTGACTCCCTCTTCATCGATTGTTTGTTTGGTGTACATTAATTTGAAATTGGTATTATTTGATGGTTTAGGGTTTACAAGTGAGGAGTTTTTCGGCCAAGTCGAAGGAGAAGAAGTGGAAGAAGACGACGCCGGCGACTTCCAAAGTCAAGAAGATCAAAATTAAGGGTTATTCGTAGGTTTATTCATTGATTGATTGATTACATTCACATTTTCTGTGTGGATTCGATTTGGAGTGATTGAGTTTTGATTGGAGTGGTTGGAGTTTGATGGGAAGGTTTGTTTGTTTGGTGTGGTGTTGAGCAGGTCGTTTAAGGGTCGGTTTAGGACGATGAATGATGGGACGATAAGGCGCTGGAGGGAAGGGAAGCGGCATAATGCGCACTTGAAGGTATCTTTTGTGTTGTGATTATCGTCTCTCATTGTGAATCGACAATGTTTGGATTCATGATTGAGATGTGACAATCAATTGATTTGGCTTATTGGTTGCTTGTTTCCTTTGTGATCATTTCATATGGGCGTGAACTGTTTCTGAGTTGCTGCTGAGTGATTATCACATATGTTGACCTTGCTATGCTTTTTGTTCGCACAAAGAATGAATTTTCCTAGGGCTGGATAATGCTGTCAATGGAATTCTGTTCACTAAGTTTGGTTGAGTTGTGTCCTTAATATTGGCGTTCTTGACAATGTTGTAAAGAAAGGCCTGGGCGGCCGCCTAGGATTGTGGTACAAGGGGTATGTCAATGATGGGCCGATGCCAATTACATTTCAGTCAATGAATAATGACAACTGCAAAAGCCACTGAAAGGTTTGTGCGGAAGGTGCCTTCGATTTTTAGGACTAGTAGCCTGACTGCACAGAGTCATCCAAATTTAGTTTCTTGGTTGGTTTTCCGCTTTTAGTATTATAGTGAACCTGCAGTAATGATTCTTGAAAACGTTAGCCATGTTGGTAAAATTTAGACATGCTTTGAGGCTTTAGGATTGGTAAATACTAATCACTATTGCCGATGCCATTTATTCCGAACAAAACAAGGAAGTTTTCAGATGGTTAAAAGAAGCCTCTGCCTGCCTTTTAAATTGGCACAGCAAGCAATCAACCACGAGCTTGTCACATGAGTGAGATATAATGCTTTTGCACGCACCCAGATCTTAGAGATGGACCTTCAGGATGGAAGCTGAGTCGTTCAACCAACTGTTGTTACACCAACGAACCAACAAGAATTTCATGTCTGACCCTTTTCTTTCCCATGGTTTTATTTTTGTTGTGATTTAGTTAGAGTTTGTATCATGAGCATGAACCTAAACGAGATGCTTCCATGATTCTTGCAGTCCAAGAAAGCAAAGAGGAGGCTCAGAAAACCATCCATCGTGCCATTGGCATACGCCAAAGTGATGAAGAAGCTCAACTTCTGTGGTTAACGTGTCTCTGCCTTCGATCTCTTCAACTTTTTTTCTTGCTTCTGCGGCAAGGACTGCTGCGGTTTGCAGGATTCGCTCCCCCTTCGATTTCTCATGATTTGCTGGCCTGCTTCCTGATGAAAATTGCCCCAGTATTAGAGCAGCCACACCAAGTTTGAGTGTAGCATGTCCTCCCAGAATCTTTTCGATTTTAATGTCATCAACTGTGCCATCGAGCTTTATCTTTGAAATGAATTCCAGCTTGTTGGTCATATCTATTTCTCCTGCTTAGCGTAAAAAATAGCCATGGTTTGATAAGCTCTCTGTTTTACAATTTGTAAAAAACGTCATTGTTAAATGTCGTGATTGCTGTATGATGAAGAGAATATAACCAACCGTATCGTTTTTTCTATCACAAGTTCAAACCCTATGATTAGTTTTGTCCTTGTCTATAACATCCCATGTTTAGATTATTATGAACACGTTGCTTGTGAAATGAGTCTATCCACATGTTACTTTCCACTATTATATTTTGTTGCTTAAACAGTTAGACCATTGTCTTCCCACTAATCACATGTCCGCATCATACAATTACCAAAATCAATTTAATACACTGAATGGACCAGAAAAGCCATCATCATCCTTAAATTAAAAAAGAACCACTATCACCCACAATGAAGCGAGGCTACAACTCTTGTTGGTACCTCTCCATCGATGGATGCATTCTTGTTTGCCCTCTTTTCTTGGAAACTTTCATTCTCATAGATGTAAATGGGATTCTGCCAATAGTAAGAAGAGACTGAATAGTTATGGACTTGTGGCACTTCTTTCTTGCTAATCGATCTGAATTTTTACTTAACTTCACTTTATTATTGAAAAGTCTTGATAATGAATGAACACAAAAGTGTTTTCACTTGATCATATGTGATTCTTGTTTTCAATCAAAATGTATTTCATGAAAACGACTTAAAAAGATTTTAAAAAACAATTTTTTATTATTAATAATAAAAATAAAATTGAACATATCTCGATCTTATCATAAAACTGAATAATTTATTGTCAATGTTATTTGTACGTAGAGGACGGAATGGCAATCATTGTGGCAGGCGGTTGAGGCTTGAGCTCCACCATTTCCTCTACTGTAATTCCAAATGTCATCAAAGGTGCTGTCTTTTTTGCCTCTTTTTGTGCACTACACTTTCCATTTGTACCGCAGGCAAAATCATCACTTGCTTTGCTCTCTCTCCTTTATTCTATTCTCCCACTTCCTTCGCACTTTTCCTCCAGTGATCACACTCTCCTTTTGACTCCCTTCTCTAGCAAAAAGCCTCTCTTGCTTTTGTTGTTTCTTGCCGCAATGGCAACACTTTCAGACATTGGTGTGTCAGCACTAATCAACATATTGGGTGCAGTTGTTTTCCTCTTGGCTTTTGCACTTCTAAGGATTCAGCCCATCAATGATAGGGTTTATTTTTCAAAATGGTACATCAAGGGGGAGAGGACAAGTCCAAGGAGGAGATTTGGGTTTGTGGGCAAATTTGTAAATCTCAATTTGTGGACTTACTTGGCCTTCCTCAACTGGATGCCTCAAGCATTGATGATGAGTGAATAGAAGCTGATTGAGCATGCTGGGTTTGATTCTGTTGTTTTCCTCAGGATTTACACTCTTGGGTAATTCTCAATTTTCTTGCTGGATATCTTTTTCTTTTTACTGCTTTTTGGGGTCGTTTTAGTTGTTGCTTTTGTCTGTGGTGCTGCCCAATTAGCTGCTTCGGTTGTGAGGAAGAATCTATTGCTGTTAAGATAGTAATGATATCATGGACCTTGCATTCTAGTTTGAGCTTTCGGTATAGTTGGTTTGCTCGAGATTGTACCAGAACAGGTGACATTAGGTTATGAGCGTGAAACCTGCGACCTTCATCCGGCCTTCTACAAATGGTTTGAGCTTTTGATAGAGTTATGTTTCTTCAACAAGTGCATTATGTGGTGCTTGAGTTCTATTATTGAATATGTTCAAGGTCTAATATCTCCATAGCCAGGGAGCAAAAGATTACTGAATACTGATGTATAGCGCCGTGCATAGTTATTGATTGGTGATGAAATGGGATCGGTTGCTTCTTCGGCAATACTTGAAAAATGGTTGCGGTTACTTTACCATTCTAGGTCTTGCCAAGGCCTAGGCTTTTACATAGAGCATTCATTTGGGACTTGGTTTGTTTGTATGATTTTGCCCCTTTAGGTTATTATGTTCCTATTTTTGGTTTCCCATTTCAACTTTCTCCCTTTGATATGGAGATAATCTTGCATGATAGAGGTACTTAAATGAAAACCATGACGGCATATCGTAATTTCCACATCTCATTTATACTATTTTTGTTACACTTGCAGCTTGAAGATATTTGTGCCGATGACAATATTGGCGATTCTTATCCTTGTACCTGTGAATATATCCGGAGACACACTATCTTTCCTCAGAAAAGAATTAGTTACCAGCAACATTGACAAGCTTTCGATATCAAATGTTCAACCGAAGTCTATCAAGTAAGTTTAAGCAGTGCAGTTTATCTTGCCTCATTGTCTAACCTCTAACACTACTGAATGAAGCTTGCTTCTATTCTTGGGTGAACTGAAGCTGCATTCCGACCCTTATGTTACACACCAACCTTGATCGACTCGGTCACTCAGGCCATGATCTTGCTATTTATCTTTTGGGATGCACTATTTGTTATTCACGATTCTCTGTAGCAGAAATTAGTTTGTACTAGTTGTTATTAGTCTGTATTCATAAAGAGGATGAACTTTTTCCTTGTATCTCAGGTTCTTTTTCCATATATCCATGGAGTACTTGTTCACGTTCTGGACATGTTTCTTGCTTTACTTGGAATATGATAAAGTGGCATCTATGAGGCTGGAGTTCTTAGCTTCGCAAGGGAGGCGAGCTGAACAATTTACGGTGAGTTATCTGCCTATCCCATCAGACAAAAGCTTACTCGGTCTTGTTGTGTCATTTAATCTGTCCTACTTGTGCAGGTTTTAGTCCGCAATGTACCACGGGTTTCTGGTCAGTCCATATCGGATTCTGCTGACTACTATTTCAAGAAGAATCATCCAAGTACATATCTATGTCACCAGGTTATCCTTATTGCTTTTTTCTTTTCCCTTTTTTTTTTTTTTTTTTTTTTTTTTTTTTTTTTTTTTTGCTGGATTAAATGGTTCTCGTTTCAGCTTAACGATTGAATTGTTCTTGGTGACCATCATCTCATGCATTTCATTTCCATCATTTTCCAGATTGTTTATAATGCAAATAGATTTGCGAGACTCGTCAGGAGAAGAAATCGGATCCAGAACTGGCTAGACTATAATCAACTGAGATTTGAGAGACACCCAAATAAGAGGCCGACTAGAAAAGTAAGATATATGATATGATATTTTGGGAACCGGATATTCTTATGTGGTATAAATGTTTCGAGAAGGTTTGTAAGTTGTGAGCTCTGTTATTGAGTTTGAGCATTGCGGCTGTGATACGAGCTTATTGTTTGCTATGCCTCAGAAAGGATTCCTTGGTCTTTGCGGTGAAAGAGTTGATTCCATCGACTTCTACAAAAAGGAACTGGCGGAGCTGGATGTTAGAGTATGTCACAAGCACTTCGCTCGCCCTTGCTTAAGCGCGAGAAACTTAGTTGTGAAATTTTCTGAACTATCGAAATTTTCATTCTTCTTTTGGTTTAGTTGACAATGGAGCGTCAGAGGATTCTCAAGGACAAGAAGTCTATCGTGCCTGTTATTTTTGTCTCGTTTGACTCACGTTGGGAAGCCGCTGTTTGCGCTCAGACACAACAGAGCAAGAATCCTATACTGTGGTTAACTTCATGGGCGCCCGAGCCTCGTGATGTTTATTGGCAAAATCTTGCGATTCCATTTGTATCTCTTACCATCCGAAAACTCGTGATCGGGAGTTTGGTCTTTGCCTTGATATTCTTTTACATGATTCCCATTGCTTTTGTACAATCACTTGCTAATCTCGATGGATTGGAGAAAGTTGCTCCTTTCCTAAGGCGGGTGATGGAACTGTGAGTATCTGCATAACTTTGAATGTCGTTATATCCCACCAGTCTTGTTGTATTATGATTCATTTATAGATTGACATAGAAAGCTTATACTTGTTCTGATTACATGATTGCCTTTGTGAGGGAACTTTACACTGCCCAATTGTGCAGGAAATTCATCAAGTCATTCCTACAGGGTTTCCTTCCTGGTCTGGCTCTTAAGATCTTCCTATATTATCTTCCTGGTATTCTGGTCATTATGTCGAAAATTGAAGGCTACGTGTCTTTATCTTCGATTGAACGAAAAGCTGCGTCTAAGTACTACTACTTCATACTGGTAAACGTATTTCTTGGAAGCATAGTGGCTGGAACAGCTTTTCAGCAGCTTCATGCATTTCTTCACCAATCGCCTAGCCAGTATGTTTCTCATCAATCTTAACGTCATTTACATAGTATAGGCCTTCGGCTTCTATAGTCCGAGCATTGACGTAACTGATGTTTATTATCCAAGTAATCACATCATCCACATAATGACAGGATTCCTAGGACAATTGGTGTGTCAATACCGATGAAGGCTACCTTCTTCATCACATACATTATGGTTGATGGTTGGGCTGGCATCGCGAGCGAGATCCTTCGCTTGAAGCACTTGGTCATCTATCAGCTGAAGAATATTTTTCTTGTGAAAACTGAGAGAGACAGAGAAATAGCCATGTATCCTGGAAGTGTGGATTTTCCAGAGACACTTCCAAGTCTGCAGCTGTACTTCCTTCTAGGACTTGTGTACGCCGTGGTCACCCCGATTCTTCTTCCTTTTATACTTGTCTTCTTTGCCTTCGCTTATCTTGTTTATCGCCATCAGGTAATCTTCTCGGAGCTGTGCATATCTATGTTTCAGCAAATTTATGCTAATGCTCTATTGCTACTCTAGGATGCTCCAGAGAAGTAGTAGACAGTGAATAAGTATTATCTTCTGTTCATGCGGTGATTTTGATGTCGTGATTCAGATAATAAACGTCTACAATCAACAATACGAGAGTGCGGGTGCATTCTGGCCTCACGTTCATGGCCGAATCATACTGAGTCTTGTAATATCTCAGCTACTTCTGATGGGCCTTCTCAGCACCAAGGAGGCTGCAAAGTCTACTCCACTGCTTATCATTCTTCCAGTAATAACATGGGCCTTTCACAAGTACTGCAAGAGCCGCTTCGAGCCTGCATTCAGTAGATACCCGCTGGAGGTGAGCTTAAAGATTATAGTGGCAACAGTAGACTTTTAAAAAATTTCGTGCGTGTTGGGGCTGCTGCAGCAACAGCAAAACTGAGCACAACATACTTTGGTTTGTTCCTTACGTATGCAAATCATTAGTTTGTTTCTTCTTGATTCTGGTATGATATTTTGGCATTCGATAGGTCTGTGACTTTGTTCTATGAAGTGTATAACTTGAACCTCATTTTTGCAGGAGGCCATGGACAAGGACACACAAGACCGCACTGCAGACCCCAATCTCGACCTGAAAGCTTACCTCTCCGACGCATACTTGCACCCGGTTTTCCATTCCTTTGAGGAAGTAGAGTTGGAGGAAGTGATACGAGTTGATGCAGTCAGGGTGGATAAACATCAACCTCAGACAATGCCGAGCCCCAACCCAAGGGAAAGCTCTCCTCCTCCTCCATCACCACCTCCTCCACCGCCTTACTATTCTTATTCCCATGATGATATCCAATCATATCATAACTACTATCAGCAGCAATATGTTGAAACACAAGACGTCAAATCATTCCATTACAACTACCATTACGGTTATGACTTCTGATGAGCCTCCAGCTGTGCTGAAAATAGTCTGCCTTGCCTAAGCTGCTCTACGTACTAACCTCCTTCCCCTGTTGTAATTACATTTCTTTTTAACCTAACCTGGCCTTTATGCAGTCACGTCCTCTATCACAAGCGACCAAGGCCTTCAAGACATGGCATGAGTTATTGATGAAGAAGTAGCAAGTATGTTGTATATATCCATTCGAACTGGACTTTTGCATGTACAAGTTTGACAGGTGCTTTAAGTCTTCATATCCTGTATCATAGCAGAGCCTTTATTTCTGTTTTTGAGAAGGACTCGGTGAATTTATGGACAGCGACGATATAAAGTTATGTGTGGTTAATCGTAATATCACAAAAAAGTATGCTTTAAAGGATTTGATAGAGATTATTCATATCAATAAGGTGTATCTTTTTTTTTCCAATAATTTATCCCTTTAGAACTTCATAATTAAGAGTGATTGAGGATTGGATACGGAGTAATTTTGGGATGGTGGTTTTCTGGGAAGTTTCATAAGGTGTGTGCGAGTGAGGTCAAAACACACTGAAATGATTAGTGTTGATTAGGGTCAACTCTGTGCCTCAAAAACGGTTCGTGGTAGCGACCCAATGACGAGGATTGACTAAGGACGTTACATAATGATATCAGAGCAATCATACAACCGTGAGCTGGACCTGTGGATAAGGTCCGGGTTAGCCGTCTAGCGGAGTGAAGGTTCTTGGATTCTGAGATACTTGAAATCGTAATGAGAACGTTGCCTTATGTAAGTGGGGGTGAATATAATATCCTAAAAGGTATGGCTAAAAGGGTTTGATAGAGATAACTAATAATAACAAGATGCATCTTTTTTTTGGGTATTCCATCACTTTTCGATATGAAATGAACTTAGAATCATGGAATCGATCACGAACCGCTTACCAGAATTGGTCGAGGGCGTTACAGTTATATTGTTGGATCTCCAAATCAATAGTTGAGACCAAAAACTCAATTTTATAATAAATGAATAGAGAAAAATAGATTTTTAATCTTAATCATTTATTTAGAGATCTATTGATCTAGTCAGGCTAACTACCAAGCCTTGTTTCCTTTTTGAGAATAAATTATTCATTTGTCTCATAATTTTTGTATTTAATTATTTTTCCCAGATGAGGATGTCTCCAAAAATTTCAACATTTTTTTATTTAATAAAATCAAAAATTATGAAAAGTAATATAAAGTTATTTTTATTTTATGTTACATCCATTCCACCACCAATTTAATCCTCATATTTCACTTTCTTAAATACATAAAATTCAACAACTTTCTAAATTGTTATGTCAAGTCAAAATGTGGAATTATGGGACGGTGGGAGAATATGGCCGGTGGTGTTTGACTCTGGGCATTCTTGTCTTGCACTGTTAACAATTTGTTGCAGATTTCAAAATCTTTTAGAGAACACGAATGATAATATTCTATCCGTCCTGATTATATTAGAAAAAATTAATTTGATATGATTATAAAAGTTTTTATATATCCCTCTTAGGAGCGTGGAGAAAAAAAATATGAGTATGTGAAGAGACAAAAATAATGATGAAGATAATGACATGAAATAATAGAGATATATTTCTTCAAAAGAAACTAAAAAATATGGATATATAAGATTTTTGACATTAAATTGCTATCATGTGTGAAATTGTTATAATTTAGATGGGACATTTAATTTTAATAAGAGATAATTATCTATACAACTACTTTTACAATAATAATTACCTATAAAGTAACTACATTAATAATATTATCTATGGGGCCACTAAAAACAAATTCACCTCAATATACCCCTAAATCTAGTTTGTTACCATAATTTATAATATCTGATTTTAATATCACACCCAAATCGTCACTCTTTATCCCTCTTCCTCATCGTATATTGACCTCTCATCTTCCACCGCTGTCATCGCCGTCATCGCCGTCATCTCCTTCACTTCCCTTTATCTCACCCTCGACCACCTCCGTCCTGCAAAACACAACCCCAACAACAATGACGATGACAAATTGGAGACGACGATGATAACAAATCGAAGACAACGACAACGAATCGGAGACGACGATGATAACAAATCGAAGACAACGACAACGAATCGGAGATGACATTGTTGTCTCCGATTTCAAACTTGTTGATAACCTCCGATATCTATCGTCTTTATCATCATAATAGAACTGTTGCCATCTAGACAACATCTTTTGTATTGTAAATAATAAATCAATGTATTAACTTAATCTTCTTAGGAATTATCGTATTACCCTTTTGTATAACTAACATAGAATTTTTTATAAGGATTAAAGTTGTATACGTATTGTTTTTTATATAGACGTACTACTTTTTATATATCAGCGTACTTACACTTTAATTGTATAGGCGTACTACTCCATTCTGAAGACGTACTATGTGCAAATTAAACAGGTCAAACTTTTTTTTTTTTTTTTGGTTTAATTTTGATATGAAAGATTTTGTATGATGCAGTTGGTGAGTAAATCAGTTAATTTTTGAAAGGCTATATATTATGGTGCAATGGAATTGGCAATCATTAATAAATGAATAAAAAGATTTCCTTTTTAAACATTGATTAAAGGTGGGCAAATCTGGATTAAAGTTGTATGCGTATTGTTTTTTGTATAGGCGTACTACTTTTTATATATCAACGTACTTATACTTTAATTCTATAGACGTACTACTCCATTCTGATGGCATACTACTCTATGCGAATGAAACAGCTCAAACGTTTTTGTTAATTTCAATTTAAAAGATTTTGTGTGATGTAGTTGGTGAGGGAATCAATTAATTTTGGAAGGCTATTATTGCGTTATGGAATTGACAATCATAAATGAAATGGAATAAAAGATTTCCTTTTTAAACATTGATTAAAGATGGACAAATCTGGAAAAATCTTCATAAAATTTGAAAAAATGCACTTCTAGGTAATTAAAATAAAATGATTGCCCTATTGAAAAAACAATTTGAAAAAAATGGTACTCTCAGTAATTCTCTCTTTTAATAATATATCATAATTTATCTGAAACGCATGAAATATTAAGAGTAATAAAAATAATCAAGATTAAAACTTAGAGTAATACTCCATATCTTCCATAAGAAAATGTTGCGTTCTTTAGTCATCATTATTCATCACGTGTTTTAATGAACATTGTTGTCACAAGTATCTTGATATCAGAAAGTCTCGTCATCTCTTTCGCCAGAAAATACATAAATTATATCACGATTAATTTTTCACGATAAGTACAAATTAATTAATCTATAATCTGATCTAATATTTATTCAATATATAAATACACAAAACCTTTTTTAATGGTATGCGGTATGTGGGACGTCATCAACTTTTTCAAATATTAATATTAATTTTTTTTATTTTTAACAAAAAACTAAAACAATATCTTCACAATCTGTTAGTATATATATTGACGTATGAGGTATGTGGGACGTCATCATTTTTTGAAAAATTGTCTCAAAATACCACCTAACAAAAAGAATTACCAATAAATGTCATCTCTCTTATTTTTTCCAACCTAGTATCCCATAACATTTAAAAAAAAAAAATAATAAATCGTGCTTTTTTTATTCACGTCTCTTCTTACTTTTCTTTTTTACATAAAAACATCTTGCTTTCTTATTTGCTTGGATACAACAAGACTCTTCTCATATTTTGGTATGATGGTGATCTTTTCTTTTAATTCTATATATCCGACGTTCATTGTACTTCTCCTCACCATAAAAAATAGCATTGTGTCACGTCTCCATGTTCGAGCGATTTTTCCTGTTGTTCATCATATTTATTGTCGTCGTTGTCCTCGTCTTTAATTTATCGTCATTCTCATCGTCGGTTCGTCATTCAGTCATCGTCGTTGATCGTTCGTCCTTGTCGTTAGTTCGTCGTCGTCGTTGACCGTTCGTCCTTGTCGTTAGTTCGTCGTCGTCGTTGACCGTTCGTCCTTGCCGTTAGTTCGTCGTCATCGTCGTCCTCATTGTTAGTCCGTCATCCAGTAGTCATCGTTAAATCGTCGTCGTTGTCATCATTAGTTCGTCGACGTCGTTGTCAATTCTTCTTCTTCGTTGTCGTTGTCAGTTCGCCATCGTCGTCGTCATTAGTTCTTCATCGTCATCGTCAGTTTGTCATTCTCGTCATCGTCAATCGATCGTCGGTTCATCGTCATCGTCAATCGATCGTCGGTTCATCGTCATTGGATTTAAAAATACTTGATTTTTTTACGTCGGTTCATCGTCATGGTTAAAAATAATGACGTAAAAAAATTATGACGTAAATAAGTGAATATTAAAGTAAAAGATTGATAGAAAAATTATGACCTAAAATATAGTAATGATAACAAAAAGGGGTTTTAATATATTGTCAGACATGACGTGCTATAGCAGGAGCCAAGGTTATAGTACGTGAGGTCCCACCCATGACAATATCCGGGGTTTACTGATCGAATCTTTTGCTCATGGGTTTTCCTGTTTGTTTTGTTTTGTTCCTTGTTTAGGTTCAGGTGAGGATGACGAAACATCCGAGTAGTTGCACCAGATGTTCTTTTGTATAATATGTACTGTTTAGAATGTGTGGCAGTATTTTGAGCCTTAAGACCAAACTACGGATTGCATTCTGTTATTACTTGAGTGTGGTATCGAGGATTGGATAATAATCTATATAGGAAACATATCAGTGGATTGAGTTGTGTATGATGAAATGTGTTTATAATTGTTTTCTCTTATGTTCTCTTATGTAAACCCTGTTACGGATTTGTCTTGTTATGGACTGCTGTTTGTACCGACAATGACGTCACGTGTTTATAAACTAGATATTGATCGTGGCATTACAAGTTGTCTTTCTCGATATTATTTAGTTTCCTTATTTATGTAAATTAGATATGATGCATATATGCATATAGGGTGTATCTGTATATATTACACCAGTTGATTGAAAGAAGAGGAACAAGGGGGAAAATTCACAAGTTCTCTGTATGTGCAAATCTTATCAGTTTGCATACCCGATCCAACTAAATAAATAGAGACATGAAGATCGACAATACATGCCCGATATGTCGAAGCAGTTCGGAAACAGTGGTTCATAAACTATACTTGTGTGAGTATGCCACTAAGGCTCTACAACATAGTTTTATTGAACTAGCGCCTTCTGAAGATCAATCCCTATTTTGACAGTGGTGGATGAAAGAAATGGAAGAACTTGACAAGTCCAAGGTGGAGCTCCTGGCCGTTATCTTGTATAATGTTTAGGCTAATCGCAATGTTAGAGCCCATGGAACGCCATCGACGCCTAGTGATCTTATATCCAGACTCGCCAACTAAGTACGTACTAAACCATTAGCAGCAGTTCGCGTGGGTCGAGCAACAGCTACATGGTCTCCACGTCGTCCAGAAAAGCTGAAACTAATTGCTCACGTAGCTTATCGAATCCCTGTAATGACTACCTTAGGGATAATAGCTCGTGATCATGTGGCGATATCAGAATGGCGAGGGGATGAAATTTATTTCAATCAGTTGATACGCAGAATGAGGAGCTGTTGGCAATTCGTTTTGGTGCGAAATTCGCAAAATCAAAGGGCATGGAATTAAGCAGTGCTTGAGTCAGATTGTTAGGATGCGATTGGCCTAATTCTCAAAGGAGGTGAAGATCTTTCTCTGTAGGGAAGAATTGCTCAGGATTTGTTGTCGGTTAATGGAGTCCGTTTATGAAATACATTACTCTTGGATATTTAGGAAAACCAATCGTGTTGCGCATGAAATAACTTTTTATATTTCGTAATGTTAAAGGTTAGGGGATTGGCTTGAAACGTTAGCCATATGAATTTTCGACATGTAAATCTAAGGAATAATGAATTTGCCACCATGAACCTTTATCCCAAAAAAGAAAAAAAAAATGGAAAAAATCAGGTAAAGCGACCCCAATCTCTTCTCATTTTACAATAGACAAATATTGTATGTAAACATTAATCTCTTTAGTGGTTTTCTAATTTGTTTCGATCCACGTAAAGTACGACACATTATTAAATATGAACGTTTCATAAAAATTGGGATATTTTCTTGATAGGAATTTTTGTGTGTGTAAAAGTCTGCAATGCCTTCATTTTATATCATTTTATTTTTTTCATCATTATTTTTTTTCTTTTCATCCACTCACAATTTTTTCTCATTTTTTTTATCATCACACAAGTATAAATTATCGTGTCAAGTCAATTTTTCATAATTTATCTGAAACGAATGGAGTATAAATTATGACACATATAATTTTAGGTGTGTCTAATTAAAATCAACGATCAAAATTAAAAAACGATTGTGAATGTATTTAGGGATATGGACCAACTTCATGGTGGTGGGCCTATTAATCATTGGGTTCTTATCCCAAGATACATCTATTTTTATCATTTTTAATTTTGATAATTTATTTTAATTAAATACATCTAAATTTATATTTTTTAAGTCTCAAAATTATTATAATATTTATTTTATATACATAAATTTAGATTTATTTTTTTTCTTCCTCAACTTCAATTCTTAACCACTTAATCTTTTTCTTTCACCTCTTTTAATTTCTAATCACATAATATTTTGTGAAAATAAAAACATTAAAAATAATTTAAAATAAAATAAAATAATAAAATGATAAAATAATGTGATTATTTTGAGACAATGTTAATATTTGTCATTTATTCGCTAACCCTTTCTAATTTTCCAATTTTATCCTAAAAAATCATACACACTTTCTCGACGCGAAAATCATCCCTTCCCATAAAAACCCCAAAAAGAAAGAATGCCCCCCCTTACCGCCGGCAACCACCATCCGCACCACCACCGCCGCCGACTCCCATACAAAACCCTTGCCCCCGCCGCCGCCATCAATGGCCAAAAAAGGACGAAACAAGAACAATGCCACACCAGGCACAGACCCACGAAATCGCTCAACCCCGACGATGAGAGAAGAAGCATCAGGGAAAAAGAAGAAAGTCACCGACGAGAGATTAATGCTGAAACTGAAACATCTCGAGAACTTAGCAATCTGGGCAGCGAGGGAATGCGTGATTGGTTCGTTGGGAGCGGTGTATGGGCGTAGGTTTGCGGAGTTGGGTGATGGGTTGGGGGTTGAGGGTGAGGCTGGGTTGGTTTCTTGTCAAAGGTGAGGGGTTTTGAGGGTTTGGGTTTAGGGTTTGATTTATTGGGTTTTGGCTTGGGGTATTGGTGTTTGGGTGTTTGGGCATTTGGGTATTTGGGTATTTGAGTGTTTGTTGGATATTTGAGAATTAGGGTTTTGATTGTTGTTTTGGTGTTTGGGCATTTGGGTTTTTGATTGTTGTTTTTTGTTGCATGTCAATTAGGGTTTTGATGTTTTGCAGTTTGGGGATTAGGGTTTTGATTGATGTCGCAGTTTGCTTTTTGTGTGTGAATTTGGGTTTTATAGTGGTTTGTGCTTGATTGTTGGTTTGGGTATGACTTTGAAGTTGGAGCGAGCTGCTTTTGTTGTTGTACATTTGATGTATCACTGATGTTTGAGTTCGATGGATTGCTTGTATGCCTGATGCAGTTTATGCTAGCTTGTTGTATATGGACAATATGATGCAGAGTTCGTCACAGTAGAATGGCCACTTGTTGCATTGGTATATAGCATAGTCTTGGCGGATGCAATTTATATCTAGAATCTCACATTACAAGTACCCCATAGTTCGAGTCTTGTTCCACTGCAAGATTGGCATGAAGTCTCCTATTTGCGTAGCCGTTTTTCACCATGAGATGTACACATTTGAGGTTCCCGCTATTTTATGCATCGAGACTTGAGAGGAATGCAGCTGTAAAGCGCAATTGTTGTGTTGCACACTGTTGCTTGTGGAAAGGTTCAATACATTTTGGAGCTTATGGTTAATACTCGATAGAGTGCAGCAACTTGTGTTATGTTCATGAAATTGAGCTGATAATTCTAGCTTAATTTAAAAACTGGTGTCAACATTCCAATTAGCATTGGAAAGCTGAATGCCTGGAGTAATATTAGCTGAGATACTTGAGTTGCCAAAAAAAAAATTGATACTGAGCGTCTGAGCGGCTGAGGCACCATTGCAGTATGGTCCGAAGGAGTAACCTTGGGTCACAGTATTTTAGAATAATTATCTTGCTCTTCGTGCATTAAAATGTTGGCAATCTTGTCATGTGATTTGCTTAGAATGCAATTTAACGGCTCCGCTGTCAGCTTTTTCCTTTCAACTCTTTCAATCTCCTTGGCATGTGAAGCTTCTAGTTTGCTAGAAACCCTGGACCTTGTACTACCTCCCTACGCCCTAGGATAGTTATCGTCATGAACTTCAATATAGTTTTTCTCAAGTTTCATAGCAGGCATACTGCATACTATTTTGTATTTGTGTCTTGTGAAATTCTAGATAGTTCAAGATAAACTATTTTGTATTTGTGTCTTGGAAACTCTAACATCCATGCATCGTGTTATAATCTCGATGACCGAGTACTGAGATGTTTCCGAAAGATGCATCTTGCTATCCTCTACCTTGTAGTTGGAATATTGCTAGAATGTAACGCAGAATCCCTGATGCAAGAAATCAGATCTCAACTGACTGCATTTCATTTGTTTATATGCTTTAGATATTTAATTAGTTATATTGCTGTATGAGTTTACTTTTTGTTTAAGTAGGGAAATTAGGGTTATTTTATTTATTAATGGAGCTAGGGTTTTTTTAGAGTTATGTTTAATCTCGTTGCGGTTGAAATATTGAGAATTGCTATTTTCAGAAGAGAGATTTTGTTCCTGATTATCGATCTTGTCGTTGGCTTCAATATTGTGTGTTGCTTTGCAGCAATCCTTCGCAATACTTATTTTGATTCTCCAATTTTGATGAATATTGTCTTCTTTTTTGTTTTGACAGATGCGAGACAATTCTTCAACCTGGTTTTAATTGCAAAGTACGTATTGAGAAAAATCAAGCAAAAAAACCTCGGCGAGAAATGAAACGTCTCTCGGCTATGGAGAATAATGTGGTATACACATGCCACTTCTGTTCACATAAGAATTTGAAGAGAGGTACCCCGAAAGGACATATCAAAGGTATTACTCCACCAAAGCTTCCTACGATGCCAGCCGCCGCCAAACCCGTGGCTCAGAAAATCTCCCTGATGGAGCAAACAACAGCGAGTGAAACCCAAGTAAAAGAGAAGGGTGATGAAGCTTCACCTGCAATGAGCAAGAGTGTAGAAGCGGACTGTCCAGTTACGCCTTCTGTCAAACCACGTGCTTCATTGTTGCTCGACAGTAAAAGGAAGAGGAAAGCTTTGGGGCTTAAGAAGACAGCTGATCCAGAGATTAGTTTGCCCGTGGCAGATACGGAGAAAACTTCAGAGACCTCGAAAAAAAGGAGAAGAAGGTCTTGGACCACTCTTAAAGAGATCGCCGAGAGTAGCGAGCATGAAAGGATTCAGAAAATTAGCGGTGTGGCGGTGCCTTGCCCTTTGTAGGTGTTTCAGGATTATCTGTGGTTTTGACTATTGATATCGAGTTATATATAGCTTCAGTAGTCTCTGCTGAGACTAGGTTGAAATCAGGTCTCAATTTGTAAGCTTTGTCTTGATACAATTCTTGGCATAATATCTGTTGAAAACAAGGCAAGCTCATTTTTGGGTTTATAAGTTCTTACGACAACTTCTCAGAGATCAAGAAGTACTTCATAGAGAAGTTAGGGGTCATGCTTTGTGTATTTATTGAGTGTAGTGATTACTACCTCAAGAAAGTTCACTGCTAACCAAATCCGGTCACAAGCCATGTTGTAGGCTGTAAGAAACATATCTGGAGTTCACTAGCACTAGGTTGGATTCATTATCAAGCATCATCCGGCTCATCAATATTATGTAGATCAGACATCAGTGCACCCCCGTAAACGGGAGCCCGATGGCTGGAACGCCATACGGAAAATTGAAGTCATGCAATAGCTTCATCGAGTCAAAAATGTCCATCATGAACCTCTGGCTAGCTTGCCCATGAATACAAAGAGGAATACATCTGGGACTGAAAACACAGAGAAACAAAGTAACAAACTCCGAAGCAATGTGCAAGCAAAACTTAATTAAAGTGATAACTTCATGTTCAACAAGGCCAACCTGGAAACAAAACTGAGAGAAACAATTCTCGTTTTGAGAATTTAAAACAAAAGCAAAACTCACAGTAGCTTACATAGATATAGTGGATCAAGAAAAAAACAATGAACTAAATAAAGTGTATGTGAGCCTCATTGAACACGGAAAGGAGATGTATGAACTCATTCTGTGTGAGCTTTGAAGATCTCTTATCCTCATAATCATGCTGCTTAAGCACGCCGATCACCTTATCTTTAAAACCGGAACCAGGGTCCATAGCATCTGCCATAGATTCTGCAACCGAATCATCTTCTACTTCCATTTCATCATCTTCGTCATCCTTCCTCTTCAAGTCGTCAAAGATCTCACCAAAACTTGAAGAATCCATACCCTGAGAACCAGTGCTGCCCTGGGCAAGGGACTGCAGGGTCTTGTAGTTCTTCTCCAACAAAGAAAGG
Organism: Drosera spatulata; assembly: GCA_035668315.1. Classification (NCBI taxonomy): domain Eukaryota; kingdom Viridiplantae; phylum Streptophyta; class Magnoliopsida; order Caryophyllales; family Droseraceae; genus Drosera; species Drosera spatulata. Next base: position 24,974 of record JAOVYX010015115.1, read on the forward strand.
ACCTTCTTCTGCTTGAAGATTGAGCCGAGTGTCTTGTTCTTTCGGCTGAAACAGATTCTAAGCATTCCATCCCATTCTTTCAGTTTATCTACTGGTATTGGAAGAGTTTTTCGGGGTTCAATTCGGACAACTGAAGAATCGACCTTTGGTGGGGGGCGGAAGTTGTTTTTGCCCACTTTAAGAAGATGGGAAACCCGGGAAAGGAGCTGGGTGTTTACAGAGAGGCGACAGTAGAGGGTGTCACCAGGTTGAGCCACTAGCCTCATGGCGAATTCTCGCTGGAACATTATCACCGCGCATCTGAAAGCAGGCTTGTGGTCTAATAGCTTGAATATGAGGGGAGAGGAGATTTGGTATGGAATGTTAGCGACACAAATGTCGAAATATGGAAGTTCACACTTCAGGATGTCACCTTGAATAACCTACAAATGTTTCGCATTAACAATATAGAATTAGTTTCAAGGTCCGGAAACCTCAAGAAAATAAACAGATCAGTATTCAATTCCATTGCAAAAATTAGAGGTCCAGTTCTCCAGAGAAAAGTTGAAAAGGTGAGATTCTTTTGAAAAAAGGTGTAAAGCTGGAGCTATACAATAAAATAGTTGCATCAACCATTAGCATAGGACTGCACTGCAAGGACACTAACACCAACAAATCAAACCTTAAACTACATTGATATACCATATCATTCTGTTCTGGCATGAGCAATGTTCAATCAAACACTAGAATGAGATTTGCCCAAAATGAAACCAAGGCAGTTCATTACAGTCCATTCACATCTAAAATCAAGCCGTACAAAAGAATATCCAGAAACCCATTCTGCACATTCATTTCAATCAGTGTCGTCCTCAAATCAAATCTACCTCACACAACGGATACACATTGTCGACAAACTGGATTAACCATCTCAAAAAAGCACTAGAAGGCACAGACCACATCCTAGATAATCCCATCAAGTATAAGATCTAACCAGAACGAAATACACGCAGTCTTATCTCTACGACAGAAAGACTATTCCCTCGAGTCAAAAAAGGGTTACAACTGAACCAAGTACCCAGAATCAAAAGAAATCGGTTCTCATAATCTAACGAATCGAATACCAAAAACCAATTTCATCCATCCAAAACCCACTTACCCTCAATCGACTCTGATGCGGGGACCCCTGAAACCGCCTCTCCAACTCCAAAACCATCCTACCATCAACTTCGACAGCAACCACACACTTCCCCGCCTCCAGCAACTTCCTAGTCAGATTCCCCGTGCCGGGCCCGATCTCGAGGATCACATCAGTGCTCTTGATCCCTGATTTCTGGACTATCGTGTCGACAAGTAACGGGTTTTTTAGTATGTGTTGGCCTTTTGATTTGTGGAATGGGATTCCTCCTTGGTGGTGTTGGGGGGTGGTTTTGGGCGGTTTGGGCTTCTTGATTTTGCCTCCCGCCATTGCTGCTGGCTGTGGCGGCGGCGAAGGGGAAGGTGAGGGCGGGTGACAGAAGGATGAAGTTCGATTAGGTTTTGGTTGCTACATTCTACTCCCTTGTGCCAACATATTTGTTACTTTGGAAAAAAACTATTATCGTATAAGTTTTTTAAATTTTCCTTGATGTCAAATAAGTTTATCAAAATTTTATAATTTTAAATTAATTTTTTAATTTTTATTTATGAAATAAAATAATTCATATAATTCAAATATATTTTAATATCTTCGATTTATATTTAATTCATTCATATTTATTTTGCTTAAAATAGATATTTGAGGGACTCCATTGGAATTATAAATTTTTAAAATAAAAAATTGATTATTTTGTTCAATACATAATAATTTAAAAGATTAATTTAAAATTATAAAAATTAAAGTAACTTATTAGATATGAGGAACTTATATGATAAAAACCAAAAAAAATATATTTCTAGCTATGCACGTATAATCAATTCATCAAACTTTTTTTTGGAAAGTGTATCATTAAAAAAAACACCGTCAAATATTGGTCGTAAATAAAAATGCTTAAAGACACTCGTTTGATCCCTTTTTATTTATTTGAATACTCTATCTCATTGTCATAATCATCTCTCGAACCCATATGATTGACTAATCCAATCTCAACTTCAATCAATCAAAGAAGAGCATATAGAAAAAAAAGTGACAAAAACAAAGATTTTTCTAAAAGGTTTAGGGATTGTGTATCTTAACACACCGTGTATAAAGGGATAAAATAACAACTCATATTAAAACAATTGAGATTAAAGATTGAGATTAAATTATCCTATTTTAATCTTGATAATCCATCCATATACTTAAATCTCAACCGTTTGATCATAACGACTCACATTAAAACAATTAAGATGAAGGGTTGAGATTAAATTATCCTATTTTAATCTTGATCATCCATCCATATACTTAAATCTCAACCGTTAGATCATCACTTGACACATGGTGTGTTAAGACACATTTTTTTTTTCTCCTTTCAAAATGCACATTATGTTGTATATATGATGACAAATCTTCGTAAACAAACGGGGTAGGATAAGTAAAAGAAATGAAACACCTTTTTTGGTTGGGAGCTACTGTTTAATCCTATGAACATGAGTTCTCCGTTTTTTATGATGATTATATTACACTCAAGTGTATGCTTAGTTATTTGTCGGTGTATATTCTGTTGGACAAATGAAAATTGGAGCATAAGAAATGATGACACGATGCTTCGATTAGGATTCGTGCAAAATCTATGGGCACAATAAAAAAGACGAATATACATAGTTTTATTTTTATGTGAAAAACAAAGGGTCTTTTTTCCTATGCTTTTATGAGAAATCAATGCACTGAAGGAAAAAGGTTTTCATGTTCGATTGTCAAATGATATTTGCCTTGAATAAATTGCATCTCCTAGTCCTAGGTGGTCTATCTAAATAGTGTTTCGTGAGTCTCCAAGGAGGCAAGGAGACGCTATATTCTAATGCACATTGAAGACCGGAGCAGTAGTCACCCAACTCCATTGCGATTGCAGGAAAATACCAACGGGCTGCAAAACCTATCAACTAAGCGCCAAATCGCGCAAGAAGCCTCCTGCAAAATCCATTGATCAACCACCGCTCGACACACCATGAGCATCGAGAGCAATCCAGCGACAACAAGGTCGTTATACTGCACCCAGGCAACAATACAAGGGACTCAATTTCATTCTGTTCTTGCTGCTGAATGTTATATTGCTATCCCTATCATTCGTCTCCAGATCATCAAACCCATGAAGCAGCTTGATGCACTTTTCAAACAAAGTCGAACGATAAATACTATAGGGACACAATTTAACCAGAAAGCACGAACAAAGATATTCCTGATGTTCAGAGCGCTCTCGAGACCCGAGATTCATTCGCAAGGTCTCTTAGACATGAATACATCAGTAACTCGGTGCTGTATGCTATCAAACTAATTCAAAGAACAGGACATTTGCCACATATTTGCAAGTTTGTAACCGCTAACCCAGCACCATCAATCACAACTCAACAACTACGCTTCAAAAATCATCAAAATTTACGAATTCCTACATCTATTTTTCAAGTTTGTACAAAGACATTGTAGAGCATGCCCCATCCTGGAATACAAGAAGCCAATAATACAGAACCCTTTGATGATGACTTGCATCACCCCAGTAACAAAGAAGAAGAAGAAGAAGAAACTCATGTAAGATACCCGGCATCATTATTGGCATGTTCCAAACGTAAGTGATATTTGATCTGGTGACACGGTAAAGAGTTGCCAAACACTCATCAAGCACTGACTAGTCGGCAGCCATAAATGGATCCAGTTCTCCAAGATCGGCAAACAAGGGCTCTAGACCTTCGACTTCTTTGCCTTCTTTAGCAAAATGAGTAGGAAACGGAAGGGTTGAGATATCGGGTTTCTCATAAACGGCATCTTTTAGGAATACAAAGCTTCCGGTTGGTCCTGGGACCTGCATGACAGCAAAAGAATAAATGTAACTAAGACAAAAAACAATCACCCGACAATAGTTGATTTATGCAGCTACATGCATGTTCCATGATACGAGCCGTGATTGTCCTCATTAACCACATATCTATAAGATGTTCATAGTACCCTGAAGAAAGTGTGATCGGAGAACCTGTTATGTATCAACCAGAACCACCAAGCACACAAATCCTCCTTATAAACATCCAGTCAAAGGTTCATCATACTAAAAAAATCAGAAAACAGAAGAAAAAATACTGTAAACTTAGACGA
>JAOVYX010015116.1:0-29207 GCA_035668315.1 Drosera spatulata
CTGCTGCTCTCCACCACTCCCAACTCCCAAATCATTCAACTTAGGAGAATTCAACGCCCCAAGAGAAGGAAACCCAGAAACCTGTGTCTCAAATCGTTCATAAATTTTATTTACACCTTCATTACATATGCTTCGTACGTATATTTTATATCCAATATATATTTTTAAAATCGAAGATTTTTGGGTTATTACATTTATATACTATTTTTTCTAATTTGTAAAAATTATAATAGTTTAATTTTTGTTATTATTCAATACGTATTTTGATGAATATCATTTTTTATTTCGAATAATGTTTGATCGTGTGGCCAACTCCATCGCATGAAAATACAGTTTTTCATGTTGCGTCAAAATTCACCTTAAAAAATTCATATATTAAAGTATTATATATTAAAGTATTATATATTAAAGTAAAACCGAGTCGAATCGAGTTTTTTTGAGTTCGATCTCGAACACTTTGTTATTTATCTCGAGTCGAACATCAGTCAAACTCGAATAACATTAAAAAAACTCGAACTCAAATCGAATTCGAGTATTATTCATCGAGTTTCAAACTAGTCTACGAACAGTTTGTCGGTGTCGAATCGAGTCAAAGCAGGTCGAATCGAGTTGAATCCAACTAATGTTACCGTATTACTCGATAAAACTATATACCCATCATCATCATATGATTCACATTTAAGCATCCATTTCAATAGTTCAAGTAGCTCACATTTAACCATCATGAAAAAGAACTCATATTAGATGGACAACAGTCAAGTTGAAATACCAAATGCACTAATATATCGATAAGCGATCACAGTACAATATTGACCAAAATAACATTATTACATCACAACCTAATAAGCAAAAAATCAAATCTTTCTGCAACAATATATGAAAAAGAGTTGTTCGATCCAAATGCAACAATATCATCAACGGAAGAAGCAAAAAATCAAAAATAAAAATAAAGTTTATCAATGGATGAAAATAAATCGAGTTTTTAGTCCAATAATTCGATCGAACTCAATCTTGAACGGATCCGATCTTGATCGCGTATACTCGAGTCAAACCCATCGAATATCACAAACCCAAAATCCGTATCGAGATCAACTCGATTATCAGATTCAAATTGAACTCGAACAATTGGCGAACCAATGGGTTCAGGTAGAGGTCTTGTTATATTATCCAAACCATGGTAAAGTAACGTCGTACTAAGCACATCAGAATTCACAACGTGAAAAAAATATGAATCAGAACAGACAGACAACTCCACAAAACAACATTCATGTTAATTCATCTTCCACCGTCGGATCAACACCCCCTTCCCTTCTGTTCCCAGTTCCCTCTCTCCCAACTCATTCAGTCCATTCACTCCAAGAATGGCGTCCCCTCTCCTCCTCCTCCTCCTCCCTCTCCTCCTCCCCACACTCACCCTCTCCCTGTGCACCACCCCACTGCAGCCCTACACACACTGCCTAGACCTCGCCACCCTGAACTCCCACCTGCACTACACCTACACCTCCCCCAACCTCTCCCTCCTCTTCCTCTCCCCGCCTCCCTCCCCCTCCTCCGGCTGGGTCTCCTTCGCCATCAACCCCACCTCCACCGGCATGCGCGGCTCCCAAGCCTTCCTCGCCTACACCAACTCCTCCTCAATAAATCTCAAACTCTATAATATCAGTTCGTATAGCGCGATCATCGAGACGGAGGAGTTGGGGGTGAAGGTGCACGATAAGAAGGCGGAGTGGATAAGGGGCGTGATTGGGATTTATGCGACGGTGGAGGTGCCGGACGGGGCGGTGAAGACTGGGGTGGTGAATTATGTCTGGCAGGTTGGGCCTGGGATGACGAATGGGCGGCCGATTAAGCACGACTTTGCGCCGGCGAATTTGGCCTCGGTCGGAAAGTTGAGTCTCACTGATAATAGCGGTGGCGGAACGCCGGCGGCGGGTGGTGGCGGTGTTGGGATGAGGAAGAGAAACGTGAGTTTGATTGATTGTTTGTTTGTTGGGATGATGAATGAATTTTGGTTTTGTTTCCCCTGTTTCGTTGCATTTTGCGTTTGTGTTTTCGAGCCGTTGAGCGTAGACCGTAAATGAATCTAGAAAGGAGATTTTGTGTTCAAATTTCTTGACATTTTTTGTGTCAAGTTACCAAATATCTGAATTGTAAGGGTGAAGAAAGTGTTTAGTTTAGTCGTAAACAATTATTTCCTTAACTATGTGTGTTCTACACCTTCGCATCAAGAAATAGTCTAAGTTATAACACCGGCTCGTACATCTCGCGCTCGCACTTTGCGAGATTACATGGCGTCGTTCCTTTGACTCGAGAGTATGTTCATTCATGAGATTGAGGCTCAGATTTTTTAACCTTGTTTTATGAGAAATTAACGATAATATAGGCACTTGGAAGTTGGACCACCGATTATTTCGTGAGATATTATCTGTTTGATATGTTGTTTTTGGTCTCTCTTTCCCTTTCGATGGCCATTAACGGTCTTTTTGTTGTTAGTAACAGTTAGCCCTCCGCATACCTTGTCCAAGGTGGGATGATCTGGGTTGTCGTCGTCGTTGTTGTTTTGCCGGAAATTTGGGAAAATCTGTAATGAAGGAAAACATGAATGAAACTTTAAGCTGGATTGTAAAAGAACTTGTCTTTGGAATTTCATGACTTCTTTATTCTAGTTGGGTAGGATCCAATGATAATTTCTTATTGATAATACTGTTTTATTTGGTCTCTCTCTCTTTTTCATTGACCATTGATAGTTATGGGATTTTCCATTGGAAGGATATAGAAAATGAAAGTGTCTTCAAATGGTATGTTGTTTGGTGAAGTGTAATGAATCTCATTCAGTGTCATTCCTATTCTCAGACGTTGCAATTGTATCCGTGTATGATTCAATGCCCATGGCTCTTTTTCTTCTTTTCTTTTGCTTTTTTCTTCTTTTCTTTTCTTTCTTTTCTTTTTTCTTTTTTCCCCCTTTCTTTTGGGTATGTTTTCTCTTAATTGGGTTGATTATAGGAGAAAGTACTAGGGTGATCAGCTTAGCTTTCAGCTGGAGTTTTTTATGAGGTCCAGCATATTCGAGACTGTTTGCAGCAGATAATGTGTTCCTTGTTTGGTAATGGCTTGTTTTCTTGCATGTGGCACGATGTAGACTTAGGGAGGACCAGCAAACTCCAATGATTATTTGAGGTTTTTTTTTTTATTGTTCTCCCAAAATGAATAAGAGAGTTATGAACTGACTGTCAACAATGTAGTATTGCTAATTCGACTTGGACCGATCTTGTATTCACATCTGCTGAATCTGAACAAGGCTCTTATTCTTGACTGTAAACAGATTCATGGGATTCTGAATGCTGTAAGTTGGGGCATTCTGTTTCCAGTTGGAGCCATTATCGCCAGGTACCTGAGAGTTTTCCCCTCTGCTGATCTGGCATGGTTTTATGTCCATGCTTCGTGCCAAGTATCTGCTTATGCCATCGGTGTGGCTGGTTGGTCAACTGGTCTGAAACTTGGAAGTGAGTCCAAGGGAATTGTTTTCAAAAGCCATCGCTGCATTGGAATCGCCCTTTTTTGTCTCGCCACCATACAGGTGATGCATTTTACCTCAATGTTTCTACTCGCCTCAATCTCTGTACGGAATTGACTGCCCTGTGTCCTGGACTCTAGTCTTCTGATATCCCTTTTTTCTTTTTCTTTTTTGGTTTTCCTAGATATTTGCGTTGCTCATAAGACCCAAGAAGGAGCACAAGCTGAGGCTTTATTGGAACATCTATCACCATTCGATCGGATACGCCATCATCATCCTTGGTGTCATCAATATTTACAAAGGCTTAAGCATCTTAAATCCGGAGCACAAGTGGAAATTAGCCTACACCATCATTCTCATTGCCTTGGGTGGCATATCAGCACTGTTGGAAGTTGTCACTTGGATCGTGGTTTGGAGGAGGAAGTCATCGACAAAGCCCTATGCTTGATCTGATCAGCATAATACAAAAGCCACAAGCGACCACATTCCCACGCCATCCATCCTTTGCAGCTGTAAATTATATTCTGCTCCCTCGATATTCCGCATCGTTGTCGATTATCTGGGTGTCTTATTGTGTGTATAATTAGCTTAGCGTTTATTTCGACCCTTGTTTGGATTTCTCTTGTGATATGATACTTGCTTGGTATATCTGTTCTCAATGATCATAGATGTCATGCAATGCCTTTAGACAGATTGATTGGCGTTGTCCTAGATTGGCTTTTGCTTTTATGCATAAAAAAGTGCAAGTACATGATTGCATAACGTGCTGACCACTTTACTCCATGCTGGTGCTTTCTTATGCCAATAGTTTTCACAGCTTGATTTTTATCTTATTGCCTGTTTGTCGTTGCTGTCCTGTAAAGTTCAGCTCCTAGTTTAGACTGGCATTTTACTGATTTAGCTAGCGTCTTTCTCGGAGTTTGTTGACTGAACTTGTAGTCATATACTGCATGAATTTGTAGATTTTTTATCATCAATTTAGAATTTTGATAAAATTAATTACGTGACATTAATATTTTCCGGCTCCGGTTTCAATATATACCGGAAGTTTGGAAGTGGGCTTGTTATGAACTGTGCACGGTCCAAGGATATGGGACAGCTCATAGCGGGAGTAGACCGGTCGATTATTTGATCTATAAAGCAGCTTTGCCTTCATAGGTGGATGCTGCATATGTGTCATGTTAGGTAAAAAGTCGCGACAGCGGCGGCCCCCTGGAGTGCATCGATTCTGTTGCATGGTTTAAACTTTAAAAGGGACGGCGAAAAAGGACGAAGGTTCTTCTGCTTGTGCTTGATTGATTTGGTGAAACATGATTTGATTTGTGCCCTTGTTTTCGTTAAGTTTGTCGCTTAGGTAGCTTGATGGAATCGCGCGTTCCGCTATCCATGCATAATTAGCTTCTGGAATCTCGTGTTATGTTGTCTGTAGGAGCGAGGTCACGTCGTTTGTTGGAGATTCCACACTCCTCTCGCTATGATTGCTCTTTTTGGTTATGTTTTGTTGTCAATTAAAACTCGTTTTCATGGTCGTTACGTGAGTAACCTAGTCTTGTAGTCGATCACTGTAATTGAAGAAGATGCGTGAGGGGAACTCTACATTGAGTTTTCAATGATGTCGTGTTCTGTAAAACTTCGGTCCCATGTGATCGTGGCGTACAGCATTCATATGAAAACCGTACATGATCATATGGGGCTTGGGTCACATGCTCATAACTGCGGTATAACCGGCTCGAATAGGCTACCAAAGGGCTCAACATTGTGTCTTTCATAGGTTTGCATCCTGTAATCTGAAGACTATTGACATCCTTGAAGTCGAGCTGTCCATCATTTATTTACCGATGGACCGACCTAGATCGATCTATGAATAAAGAATCAAGCATAAAAAAAAAAAAATTGGAAAAAATTCATAATGCAATCTGCACTTGTAAATGAGAAAAAAGATGGGAGTGTATCGGCCTGAAACTGCAATCAATCCTAGTCACTAGATAAATTAGTGATGTTTAGATTGCATAAAGATTCAACAGCTAGTCCAAAGTCAGACAATAGGCGAAAAAGATATGGAATTTGGAGATGGAAAAGAGTTGGCACTTGGCAGTATTATCCCCCGATGGTGATTCCATAAAAACAGAACAGTTAAATCAAGTGGCGTGTCACAATCTTTCACTATCCACGCATGAACACAAATTGTATATACTGCCACTGCTAATAAGTTCTAGACTGATAGTAAGATTTATTTTCATTAAAAATGTAAACAAATGAATGACGTCAAACCATCGTCATACTTCGCTCATCATGCATTCCAAACTTTTTGGTCCGATTTTTTTGGAAAGGCGAGCTCGTGCCATGTTTATAGACCATGGGCCATGGCTGGACCAACCAGGTTGGAATATGAAACTCTTGCCATTGAAAGACCTTACAGAACTTCTATGGCTCATATTTTCCCATGGTTTAACATGAGAGAGCTAAGGCCACGTTTGGTATATAAGGTTACGTTTGGTATTTAAGGTTAGATGAGATTGGATAATTAATCTTGTTAATGTTTAGTAAAAATAAATTTAATAGATTTGAATCTAAAAATTAGAAGTAATATCTAATGCCCAATCAATATGGATGAGCATAGCCGGATGCCCAATCAGTAGGAATGAGCATGGATGGAATGGTCCGGTTCTTGACCATTTCTCGACCCGTCCCGTCGATACCGGTTCCTTTCTTGACCCGTCCTGTCGATACCGGTTCCTTGGTCCACCGGTGCGGGATTTTTGGGAATTTCGGTACATATATAGTAGAAGGGAAATGAAAATTGCATTTACATTCAATAGCGTTTCACCATTGTTTACAACCAAGTGCATTTACATATATCCAGCAATAGCCCAAAATTGCTCAACAAAAGAGCAACAAAGCAGTAACAAAGTAACAACAAAGCAGCCAAGTAGCCACAAAGCACCCAAGCAGCAAAAGAGCAACAAAGCAGCAAAAAAGCAGCAACGTAGCACGAAAGCAGCAACGCAGCACCAAAGCGGCGGCACCAAAGCAGCAGCTAAGCAGCAAAGTAGTAGCCAAGCAACAAACCAACAAAGCAGTAGCCAAACAGCAACAAAGCAGCAAACCAGTAAAAGAGGACACCAGCATAACAGCAAACCAGCAACCAGCTATATGCAAACCAGCAAAACAGCAAGAGCAACCCAAAAATCTGCATCTTAGCAAATCAGCAATTGTAACCCAAAAAAAAGCAACTCCGCTACTCAACCACCAGCATCCAAGCACACACAAAATAGTAACAACTACATGTTGAAAAGTCATTCGTCCATGATGCATTCTTCAAAAAATTTCGAACCACTTGCAAATTCATCTATCACAAAAAGAAATAGAGAGTGTTCATATGATATCATAATAATAAATGCAATTTTGAAAGAAAAAAAAACAAGAAACTCTAGCATTTACCTAGCTCAAGTTTTTCAAGTTGTTCATTCACTTTGTCAATGATTATAGATTGTGGAAGCTCGATAAGAATAGGAGAAGATCGTAGCCAATCTTAAGCACATATGAAAGCTTCCGCAGTCGTAGGAGTTGATGAACTCCTAAATGAATCGATCTGATGCAACCGTAGATATTGGCATAGGTAACACATGTCTAGCCAATTGAGAAAGCACCGGAAACTTTGATGAATTGATTCCACCAATTCAATATATCAAAGTTTGCATCACATTTTTCATAGCCATCGGTCAAGTATATCTCAAGTACGGATCTGTTTTCTCCTTCCAAGTTCTTGAAAAATCTTGACTCTATATCACCTCATTTCTTCTTAGGTGCAGAGACATCATCCCAAACTGTAATTAGACCAAGTCTAGCACCATTACCTGAGCCAATCCATTGATATCTGGCACAAATAATATCAACTTCATGTACGACTGCATAGGATGAGAGTCGAGCTTCCCAGAATGCGATCCCACTGGTGACATTCCCATCAATAGTAGATGTTGATCTACGCACGGACTTTAAGCCGATATTGGAACACCAGGATACCTATTGGGGATTTCCCAGTTTTCAAGCCAACCAAATGCATAATCAGAGTCGTCTTCCCAGCATTAAGTCTACCCGGCTGCTTAACACTTGCTAGGATTCATACCCAAACTAAACAGTACTCCTTTTAAAATGCACCATCTGCTGCTCAAGCAAACCAATGAATTTCATGTGCTTCTTGCACAGAACCATTTAGTAACTTACGCTTTTTCTTCCATGTCATAAACTAAATTACCATTGCATGAGTCCACCCTTTGATATGTTTTAACTTGTGATTGGTACATTTAAACATAAGTTTACTATAACCAGATAAAATGGAAAGAGAGGATGTGCTGATGCGTATTCCTGTTGCTTGTTTCAAAACAAAAATGATGTTTGATCGTATTAAATTAGATCTCGAATAATGTGTCGGTATAAAAATTATGGGACGGGGGAAGTATAATGTTTAGAGAATCAAAGTTGAGGTTTAAAAATACTATATATTTCTTTTTAAAAAATAAAAGATTTCATCATTAGAATTTTTTTATCCAGAGAAAATTACCATTTAGTCACCTTTTTTCATCTTATTTATCATTAGGTCACACCCTATTTTTTTAATTATCAATCAATCAATTAAAATCTAAAATCCAACTTTGCCCCTATAGCTAAAAAAGGAAATATATAATCTTCAATCAAATTATAATAATTCCAAATATCCTCAAAACCTTAGCCGACAGTACGTTCGTCCTCGGAACAAACAGTACGTTGTCTAAATCGATAGTATGTCGTCGGAGTCAATTATACACCAGACGTCAAAACCAACAGTGCGTCGTCAGAACCCGATAGTACGTTGTCGGAGTGCGATCCATCGATAGTGCGACCCGTCATCGACCCATTGACAATGTGACCCCTCTACCCATTGACAGGACGACGCACAACTCACGAAGATCAAAATGACCTATCGAATGCAACCTATCCACCACACGAACCCCCAACTATCGATAGTGCGGCCTATCCATTGTCGCACAAACTCCCTCCCATAATATCCCTCTCTTTCTAAACGTCATCGCAGTCGTAGTAGTCGCACAAACCCATCCACTGCACGAACCACCCGCCATCGTTGTCGTTGTCACAATCGTGGAAGGAGGAGGCGAGGGGGGCGACACATAAGGTAGCGGCGTGAAGAAAGAGAGGATGACGACGAGGGAGATAGCGGAGATTTGGTGGGATGAGGAGATCAGAGCTTAATATATTTATATTAATACGACGGGATAAGAAAAGAGTAGTATGTTTAATTTTTTAAAAAAATAATTAATTGATAATTAATAAAAAATGATATAATTAAATGATAAATAAGATATAAAAATAAAATTAATTGATAATAAATATTTTTATCAATATATAACTATAACCCAAAGAACTCATCAATCAACAAAATTTCAAATAATACAAAACATACGTTATATTATCTTTATTACTGTTATGTAAATAGAGAGATTCTTTCCATTTTTCTAAAAAATAAATTATACCTTTAATATAATTGTACGTTTTTAATCGAAAACGAGACTCACAATTAAGCAAAACTATCCCAAAAACATAAGCAATCGCGGTGCTACTGTGTTACGAGAAAAAGGAATCAAGAGCACTCACATTCGATAGTATGAAATAAATTATAGATATAAATAAAAAATAAAATATATAATTAAAATAATGATGTGATGTTCAAAAAATATATTAAAATACGTAAAAAATTATAAAATTAATAAAAATAAACAGTAACTCTTTAAATATAAAATAATATAATAATAATTATATATTTATAATAGAATATAAATAAAATATAATTAATTATATTAAATATTAAAAATTAAGAAAAAATTTTTAGTGTATATTTGAATGCCATGAACCTGGCTAAACTCTTCTCCATCACTTTCAACTTCAATTGATTCTCCGCATATCCTTCACAGGTCCCTCTTCGAACCAATTAGGGCACACACCTTCGATCAAATTCCACAAGCACACTCGATCTCTCACATAATCTCTCTCGATCTCTCTCTCGATGATCGGAATCGAGGCGATGCAGGGGCGATTCGAGTCCTGGATCAAAGACCAAACCTCGAAAATCCCTACGATGCCGCAGTTACCGACTCTCCAGTGGCCGAAGGTGAAGGTGCCGTCGATGATCCAGTGGAAGTGGCCACCGTGGTCGGACGATCGAGAACAACGAAGGAAGATCCAGGAGGAGTATGAGAGGAGAAAGAAGCAGATAAATGAATTGTGTGGGGTCGTGAAGGCGGATTCGGTGGCGGATTTGCAGGATATTCTTTGCTGCATGGTGTTGTCCGAGTGTGTTTATAAGGTGATTGATCGAATCGGAGAAGGTTTTGATCTGTTGCGAGAATTGCTTGATTGTTTTGATCGAGATTGTTCCGTGTTTGGGTGTTTTGTGTTGATCTTGTTGTGAGCATGTGGTTTTGTTTGAGGTGAGGAATTGAATGGAATGATCAGGTAGGAATGTGAATCTGAAATTTGAAGTAGGATTGAATAGATTGTGTAATGTTTGAGTTGATTACATGAATTGCAATGATCAGGTGGAAATGTGAATCTGGAGCTTGAATTGGGATGAATATAGTCCAGAGAATTGTCGATTTTTGTTACTTGTTGTGCTTTAGGCTTTTCTCGAGTTCAGCATCCGATTCGAAGCTGCGAAGATTAGCGAACTTGATAACAGGACTGATGCGATTTTGGTGCATTTTGTGGTAATTTACATGATTGAAGTAAAAGCAGCATGTTTTTCATGCGTTTTCTAATAGCATGTGTTGTGTCACTAGATGCCGAATTTGTCTGTTTCATAATTCAGTTTTGATGAGGATATATTGTTTCTTTGTTGGATATCAGAGACGGGCTTCGGAGCTGATTCGTGCGGTTAACAAGTTCAAGGCTGACTTCGGAGGGCAAGTTGTTTCTCTGGAACGTGTCCAGCCATCTTTGGACCATGTGGCTCACAGGTAATCTTGTTATGAAGGCGCTTTACTGACCTAAATTAGGGAATCAGTACTGGCTGAGTAAATCCGTGTGTGTCTTCCCTGTGCTGTATGACTTTTGTTTTCTACTAGATTCTTCTTGGTTTTTGATAAATAGCGGCCGATTTTTTCAGTCCAATTCACAGAACTGTGGTTCTATGATGTTAAGAGTTTGCATCTGGCGGCAAAAACCGCTTTGCAATACTTTGTCTTCATCCATAACTTGAGATAATGGTTGAGAATTGTGACATGAAATTAAGGGATCCCGCTTATGTTTAAGTGTGGCCGGCCTTGTACTTCTTTTGATAACTTGTCATTCCCCTTCATTGGCTGGATTTCATTGATGGGTCGGGAAATTTCTGCACCAAGTTGTGTGTATCAGTAAAGTAGATAGTGCTTGAGAATTTGCAGGCAATCATTCAAGATAATAGCCAGAGAGTAACAATAACAGGCCGAGCCACTGTGTTTCAGGTGTTTAATTGTGAAAAACTGCTTGAGTTAAAGAGGTATACAGCTCAATAGCTCATTATGCTTAATTTTCTTACAGGTATCTGTTGGCAGAAGCTGGTGACACTCTATTTGCATCCTTTGTTGGAACTAAGCAGTATAAGTAAGTCCAAGCGAATTACCATTCAATGTCACTGTGATGTGTTTTTAGTTAGAGAACACACAAAATTCATGCATTTCATTTAGGGATGTCATGGCTGATGTCAACATATTTCAAGGCTCAATATTTCACGAGGATGGTGAGGAGAACTTGGAGGAGATTGATACATCTGAATCGGATACAACTGATCGTCCTCAAAGAATTATTGGAAATGCAGTTAGACCGATCGAAGTAAAGCCCAAACATAGAAGATGTAAAATGAAACCTGCTGCTCATAGGGTATGTGCATTTCATTGATCTCATTTTCTTGTAATCTTGGGGAATAGTGTGGTTAGCCGCATATATGGTCCTATCAGCCATTTGCTTGTTAACAGGTCCGCAGATCATATCACTTTGCATGAACAATTTGTTTTCGAATCTTCCTTCCCTCTGTCAAATTTGTTTTAAAGGGTTTCATGGCACGTGCCAAAGGTATTCCGGCTTTGGAATTGTACAGACTCGCTCAAAAGAAGAGAAGGAAACTCGTTCTCTGTGGTCATTCACTTGGTGGTGCCGTGAGTCTTCGTTTTTGGTTTTGCTTGCAGCCATCTTTCTGTGTCTCTTCATTGTCTTTTCTCCTGAACATATAACTTGATCCTAATTGCTTGTTGTTGTAGGTAGCAGCAGTATCTACCCTTTCTATTTTGAGGGTGATTGCAGAATCTATGCCATCTAAAGAAAGTGAAAAGGTCGATGTTAAGTGCATTACATTTTCTCAGCCACCTGTTGGCAATGCCGCTTTAAGAGAGTAGGCTTTTCATCTCCAATCTCAACAAATTATTGAATTTGAGAACTGTCTAAAATGCTTATCCTTGGAACAGTTGATACAATTGCTTATCCTCGCATTACAGCCTGCTCTTCTTTTTTTCTGTTTTCAGTTATGTTAATAAGAAAGGATGGCAGCATTATTTCAAGACTTATTGCATTCCCGAAGATCTTGTGCCTCGTATTCTTTCTCCTGCTTATTTTCATCATTACAATGCCCAGACAACTTCATCAGTTGTTAATGGTGAAACCACCGGTCTCTCCCTTCCAAGACAAGGGGAACATGGGAAGTGGAAGAAAGAAAAACAGAAAGACAATGGTGGTGAGCGGCTGGTTCTTGGTGTAGGCCCTGTCCAGACATCATTTTGGAGGCTCTCCTGGCTTGTGCCATTGGATGCTGTCCAAAGACACCTGTCTAATTTCGGGGGAAATCGACCCTTCAATGAGCAGTCCACTGGCGCTAATCCTGTGACTACTTTGGTGGATGATGATGTGCCTGAATCGCTTGAGATCCAAGAGGACTCTGATGGTGTATCTCTTAAACCTCTCCCTGGATCCGATAAAAAATCATCTGAAACTGATGCAATGGCAAAGTTTTTTGGCAAAAGAAGTGGTAATAGTAAGGATAATGTTGCATGGCGTGGAGTGCCTTATCTTCCCTCTTATGTTCTATTTGGACAGGTAAATAGCGAGTTATGTTGAATTAATCCTGATAGCATTTTTGTTGGGGTGAGGTCAGCACTTTACCTGGTTAGACAGGTTAAATATAGACAGGTTAGCAGCTTACTGGTACGATTTTGATGATGAGAAGTCTTTGACAGATGTGTCAGAGTTTGTTTTATTATAACATGGACCTTTTTCTGTGAGGGCTTTAGTTCTCAATGCAATAGCATCTCCTGTTCTGCTTCCTGTAAGCCTTTACAAAAGGCTTCTACCTGGGTGTATGCATAGCATATTATAGTTATGGTATCTGAGTGGTCCGAAGGTTGAAACTCTTGAGTCTTGAGTGATAGTCAAGGTCTATTCTGCACACATGACACAGTTTAACGGTCATACTAGCACCTGCTTGCTCCATATGTAGTGGTTTTACGATTTATCTTTGATTGTCTTGCTTGAAACAGCTATATCTCTTGGGGACTTCATCTGTGGAGCTTTTGTCTGATGCGAAATACTCAAAGCTCACATCGGTATGTAATTCTCTCCGATATCTGGTGAAGCTCCTTATTTATTTCTAACAATACTGTATGACATGTAAATAATTAATTTCCTGAATAGAACTATGGAAATAGTTTGTTCTTTTTAACGGAACTCATGTTTCTACCACATTCATTTCCTCTTTTGTCTATTGAATGAGTTTTATTGGTCGAGCTCTAGATTATATTTAGGGTCTTCCCATACAAGCAACCACAGAAGGCTTTCTCCCGCTGATTTTGCAAACTTTTATAGAATAAAAAACAAAAAGATACATGTATGTAGAAGTACATGACACAGCCAGCCATCTGCAACCAAACCAATCCAGTGACTTCAGATTCATTGGTGTGCTTAATTCAGTCACCTCATGCGTGCTAGACTTTGCCAGGCAGTGGCTTTTGATCAATTAGCTGTAGGACATTGTCGAGGTCTTGATATGTAACTTGGGTTGGATGTTTGTTTTACTTGTGATTCATCAATGGAATCAAGAGGACTTCATCATTTCTGTCATAATTTAGCTTGATGAATGCCATTTTTTTGTGAGTTGTGATGCAATCAGCTTTGAGGCCTGAAAAAGTGGCACTCTCAGGTTTTGAATTTGCTTTACATGGGCATGTTATTATTTACTCATCCATCCCGTAATGGTTAATAGCAACCATTTGGCCCCGACACTGCAAAGAATTACGTCCATTTTTAGAAGATTTTATGAAATTACCCTTCAAAGTACTGAAGTTAGTGGGTTTTCTGTAACGGTTCAAAGTTCAGTTATGGAGCGTGTTGTAGTGAAGGAGAGGTGATGTAGTGTTTTTAGGTGTGAGAAGCTTTCAAATAAGTGTTGTAGTACTTTTGGGACGGGCATATAAGGAATTGTGGTAATCATTTTGGGAGAGAGGGAGTATTATGTTTCATATGCATCTCATCTCTTGAAAACGCTTGGTGTCCATTTATGCACCATGTTTCAGGTTGCTTGATTCTTTTTATTACTTCTTTTGTTTCTCTTTGAGGGTATAGAATTCTTCAGTTTATTTGCTTTATTCTGGCAAAGACATTTTCAGGTTAAATCCGTCATTGCTGAGCTGAGAGAAAGATTTCGATCCCATTCGATGAGTTCTTACAGATCACGATTTCAAAGGTAATTAAAGATATTTCAAGGTGTTTAATTTTTATTTCTTGCACTATTTCTCCTCAGAGTCATGTTAGATGATGGCTTTGCCCAGTAATGTTGGATTCTCTGCAGTTTGTGTTAAAATACCTTCTCCTTGATGTCTGTGGCCCCTACCAATAATCTTATTCTTTGGCAGAATATATGACCTGTGCATGTGTGATAACACACCGCCGGTTCTGGGCATGGAACATCTGCAGCAGTTCCCTCACCTACAGCAATGGTCACCTACAGCAATGGCTTGGGTTATCATTCGCTGGTGCTGTGGAGCACGGGCATATTGTTGAATCCCCTTCTATTCGTACAGCTACATCAATTGTCCCTCTAGGATGGAGTGGCAGTCCAGGTGACAAAAACGCTGAACCTTTGAAGATTGATATCACAGGGTTTGGGCTCCATCTCTGTACCCTGGTTCAGGGTCAAGTGAATGGTAAATGGTATTGTTCTTTCTCCTTCTATCTCAGTTTGGATTCAGAGAGACATCACGGTATGTCGAGAACATAGATATCTACATGGCCTTAAAAATTGAGACTGATGGTAGTTGACTGTTTGTACCATAAACTCTGGTCCTGAAACTCCTGATTGTTAAGGTTATATAATCTAGTTAAGTGAGTTATATGATATGCTGCATCTGTGCTGTGTATTGCTGCATATTCGATGGTTTTTTTTATGATTCTTTTCTTTCAAAATTAATTGGGCCTCAAGGGTTCTCATGGTTTTGATAACTGTGCTTCAGGTGTTCTACTACATTGGAGTCCTTTCCGTCTGCCCCTAAGCACTCCTCTGATGCTGAAGTACAACCAGAGATCCAAAAGATGCGAGTGGTTGTTGGAGCTCCCTTGAAAACTCCTCCAACTCATCAGCTTGGTGCAGATTCTTTGATTGCAATGTTTCCATCTGTCGACTCGGAATCAATCAATCTCAAGAAGGAGTTAGTTGGTACAGCATTTCCTGAAAGCAAGTTTATCCGCCCTGGAGGTTTAAACGATTTTGTTCTGTATTGTACCAGTGACTTTACTACTGTCTCGTAAGGAGGTGGATGTCAGAACTCGTAGGGTGCGATTGGTTGGCCTTGAGGTAGAATGCCGATAATTTTTCTTAGTTGCACAACAACTAAACAGGTTCTTCCCTCACATTGAACATTCTGATTGTCTAGGGGGCAGGTAAAACCTCTCTTTTGAAGGCAATTTTGAGTGGAAGCAGACATTCCCACGCTGCTGATGGTGAGAACTTTCTACCTGAGATTGACGTTGAAGAGGGTATTGCCGGTGGGGTGTGCTTCATGGATTCCAATGGAATAAACTTGCAGGTGCTACTTCCTATACGGCTATACCAAACGTGGTATCTTCAGTAGTTGTGATGCTAAGTTATATGCTATTCATCTACTTCTCTTTTGTGTAGCTGCTTCTTCTACCATAATTTCTTTCATGTAGCTGCTCGTTTTGTGGGATTTTACTCTGGTCGTGTTACGTATTTCCCTTAACATCAATTGCTTTCTCTTCTGTTTCTGTAGTCTCACAACTTCACGTCTTGATGATATGTATATATCATGACAATATTCTTCGTCTTCTTCTGTGCTGTAGGAACTTAATCTGGAGGCCAGTCGTTTCAGGGATGAGTTATGGATGGGAATCCGTGATCTTGGAAGAAAGATAGATCTGATTGTCCTTGTTCATAACCTTTCCCACAAAATTCCGCGATGCAGCAACTCAAAACCGTCGCAAGATCGTCCAGCACTCTCTCTTTTACTTGATGAGGCCAAAGCCCTTGGTGTTCCTTGGGTACTTGCTATAACCAACAAATATTCTGTGAGTGCTCACCAACAAAAGGTAGCAATTGATGCTGTCTTGCAGGCATATCAGGCATCTCTGGGCAACACTGAAATTCTCAATTCATGTCCGTACGTGGTGCACTCTGCTGGAAGCATTTCTTTGTCCAGTATTGGAATGGCTGCCACGGAACCGAAAATGGGTCCTCCAAATCTTATTCTCAGGCCTATAAACATCGCGCGGAGACCTTTTCAGCGAAAAGCCAACATTCTCCCAGTTGAGGGTGTTACCCCTCTTTGTCAGACCATATATCATGTGCTTAGAAGCCAAGAAGAATCATCCTTCCAGGTGTGTTCACCTAGGCTTTAACTGTTGCATTCCTGTGCAAAGTTGCATGATCAATCTTCTCATCATGATTGATTGTCTAGAAATATGATTTCTCACTCTATTTACTGTCTAAACTATCGGCACTATATATACTATCAAAGACTATCGGCACTATATTTACTGTCAGGATATGGGAGTTCATGTTCCCTTTGTAGTTTTTGATATACCGCAACAGTACTAATTTGAGTAAGTGCATTTCTGTGATGTTTCACTTGGTCTGATGCTGGGTTCATGCCCTCATTAGTCAATTGATATTATGCATCTCTTGTTGGAAGGGATTGTGCTTCTTGTTATTTGTTTCCTTGAAATTCCTGGTCATTTCATTGAGGTGGTTCTATGTTGTGTAGAAATTTCGCAAGGATAGGCTTTTATTGGAAATGGCACGTGATCGTGCGGCTGAAGCCAATGCGATTAGAGAAGCTCAGGAGAAGGCCAAATCCTTATCTGCTGCCGCAGTGGGAGCTTCAGTCGGGGCTGGTATTGGTGCTGTCTTGGCTGTCGTGATGGGTGCAGCATCTGCCTTGAGAAAACCTTGACGAATTTCTTCAGTAAGAACTGTGCATCGGCTGCTTGGAAGCCTCATGAGTTGTGCAGTTAGCATTATGCAGATAGCATTGATCTCCGGTTCGACCAGGTTTGTACTGTAAACTAGTATTTGATTGATTCATATGTATATTGTTCTAATTATCCATGTTACCCCTTGGAGTTTGCTAAGTTTTTATCTTCAACTTTTTCACTGAGCTCGTGTAATGATAAACATAGGATGTTACTGTTCAAATCATCTATGCGAAACAAAGATTTTGCCATACGTATAATATATATGAAGATGATAAACGGGCAGCAATGCGACTGAAATGACGGCTCATGCTCATTATTATCCATGATTCGCAACCATATACTTTTTTGCCTCTGTTAGATCGCCTCCATATGTCAACGAGCAAGTTCAGAATTCATAATTCTTAGCATATTTTTTCTGGCATCCTCGATTTGTATCCCGATCAAATCTACCATATCGTCTACCAATACTGATGATGTCGATTCAGCTCCAGAGTCTACACGAATATTTTGTTGGTACCACCACATCATCAAATCACTTATCACTAATTAACCCGAGCGATGATCGACGTCGCTAATTAATCAAAATCACCACTAATTAAACCCTGTCCACCGCATTTTCCATTTCCACTTTTGGCCATGCCTATAGCAAGCTATAACCAGTGCACTATAAATAGGAGTAGTTGACAAGCAAGCACAATCACTCACAAGTCACAAACGACACTTGCGGAGTAAATTACGAGCTGATCCAATGGCTGCAGCATCCATCTCTTGTTGCAGCATTCTGTTGGTCTCTCTCCTCTTCATCGCCGCCTGTCATTCAGCTGCTGGCGAAGACAATCGATACACTTTCAAGGAACCAATTGGTAGCTACTGCTACGCAAACCCGAAATTCAACCTATCCAGAATCGGGAACCTAACACAGAAGGTCGACAAAGCGATAGACGAGGTGGTTAAGCACGCAAGATACTCCAGCTTCGTCAACTCGACTATTGACGAGAATACTGAGTACCCCATATACGCCCTTGCCCAATGCAGGGGCGATATCAGTCCGAGCGAGTGCCATACTTGTATTGGGCTCGCGGCTGTTGCCATAATTGATGTCTGCCAATACCAGCCCGACTCTCGTGTCTGGTACGACCGGTGTTTCTTGAGGTTTGACACCGAGAATTACTTGCAGCGACTTGATGTTGGGTGTTATGTTCACCACCCGACACCGCAGCTGGTCCCGTCCACCATGACCAATTTCTCGGATATACGATACCAGTTTTTCATGCAAGATATGGCACAAGAGATAGTTAAGCCTGAGAACCGAGGGTATGCAAAGGCCAGCAAGCGGATCGACAATTTCTATACTATCTACGGAATATGTCAATGTACCGGGGACCTTGATCCAGACGAGTCCTTTCTCGGCATGACTTCAGCAGTTCAGTTGTTTGACACATACTGCGGAAGTCATCACGGATGTGTCATCGCCAGTAGCAGTTGCTATGTGAAATACGATCTTTATCCATTTTTTACAAATCACAAAGGAAGAAATAACGGTTCGAGGAAGTTGATGAGCTCCCACGACTCTCCATGATCGAAGACCCTGTCCAGCTTGCCGGTGTCCATCGGCATTACTATGTTCTAACCTTGCCTTCTGAAGAAAATTGCGCTGTCAGAATCTGAATATATGTTTCCTGTGGTATTGTCATAATATTTATAATTTGATTGCCGAAATCCTGAAGCTTGTAATCAACTCTAAGATACATCGATGTGAATGTAATGAAATCAGTTGTTTTGGGGAGCTCATTTTGCACATCCTTTGTGGTTCATACGCCTATTAATGCGTATCCAATCACTAAAACAGATTGATCTATCAAATTTCAATGTGATTGTATTCTCAACCCGTTCCTTTGGCTTTGAAGCTTGGACATATGATAACATATTAAATCTATAGAGTTCTATTTCAAAAGTGATTCGCAATAAAATGAATAAATCAAGATCGATATATGTTGTTATTTAAAATTCTCAAATTTCAATGCTGATTATATTCTCAACCTTTCACATAAAAAAGACTAACAACTTATAAATTTATCATCTTTCGTATCCACGTTCTCTATTTGCTCATTTACTCGTTTCAAAAAGTAATTGCACCAATTTGATGTCCATGAGGTCTTTTTTTTTCTTTTTTTTCTTTTATTTTGTAAAATAAGATGCCCATGAGGTCTATTTTATCTGCATGTTATCATTAGGACTTCAGCCAGTTGGTGATTGCAAAATGTCACACCTTGGCCGTTGTCCGCAGCTCGATTATGTTAACACGCTTAGT
The DNA here is from genome assembly GCA_035668315.1 of Drosera spatulata. Classification (NCBI taxonomy): domain Eukaryota; kingdom Viridiplantae; phylum Streptophyta; class Magnoliopsida; order Caryophyllales; family Droseraceae; genus Drosera; species Drosera spatulata. The sequence continues at coordinate 19,326 of JAOVYX010015116.1, forward strand.
TTGTAACTTGATCCAAAACCGATACACACGTGTCTTCCTGAAAAAATCACCATGTTGAGGGGTTAACTCAATCGTAGAATCACTCCGCGATGAGAAGTTATCCTATCCACATTACACAACAGCATTCGACTGAGGAGGGCAGATCCTCAACGTTTAAAAAAAATCACAACGGAGATGGTGTTGATGAGACCAATTGTTCATAATCAAGATAGTTGCTTTTTCTCATGCGATATAACACTTAAACATGCTGACATTTTAAGTTTTGACATATAATCTTTTCAATTTTGAAAATGGACAAGGATTTTCTGGAAAAAAAAAAGTCATTTACCAAAAATCTAGATTTTTTAAAAAGAAATTGAATTATTTTCACATGAAACTTTATTTAAAAATGTTGATAAAAAAATCATACGTATATTTTCAAAAATTAAGAGAATTATATATCATTATCGAATACTTCAAGAATGTTTATGCTCTTGTCGTATTTGTAATGTTTTTGCGACATCAGAAGATCCGCTTCCTTCAATTGAATCAGGTCATATGAGCGGTTATGATTATCCAGTTTCTGTGTGAGGCCCATCCTCGCCGGTGACAATCCATAGATCAGTGGATTGTGGTAACTTGGAGTTTTTGCATCCATTGATTCAACGAATTATGCATATAAGAGGAACTCCGACAATAGCTGGTTACAAATATAACAAAGTTATATTTTATTGTGTAATAATATGAAATTATATCATAACATTTCAAAAATAAAAATAAAAAGTATCATAATACAATCGGAATAATATTGATAAATTATAAATGATTGACATTATTTCTAAGCAGTTTTAGTTTCGTTAAAATGACAATACTTTGTATGGATATGAAACATTGTAGATGTTTTAAACAAAACATAAATATTCAAGGAAGGTAGAGCTCGAGAAAAGCTATTCTTTTTGAAAATTAGAGCGTTACTTGCGACTCGATAACAAATTAGATGAAAGATTTAAGGCAATTAGTGTATATTATCTTCATTATCTTGCCCGTTCCTTTCTTTAATAATTAATTCTCCACATGTAACTTTTCAACAAAAAATAAAAAATAAATTCTCCACACATAATTCCACATTTTACTATGATCGAAAACCTATATTGATGGACCGTCATTACCCACCTTCAAACATATTTACATAATGTGAAAAGAACTACATGCTCAAGCCATAATATTTGAACATGATAGATAGTTTTATGTAAATGTGGTGAAATTTAATTAATCCATCAATGTCGACTGTAATTACAATTGAGATTCAAGAAAATTAGAGCTGTATAAATAATTTTCTAAGAACATTCTCAAAGACAAAAGTCGTTGATGCAAGTAATTCGTTGTTTCTGGGTTTGTCGAATGAGAGAGTATGTGCTCTTTTTTCAGTAAAGACATTTCTTGCCCCAAGCTTTGGCTAAATAGTACAGGCATCGCATCCCATGGTCGAATATTTTTGTTACGAAGCATTGCCGCAAACTGTTTCCCCTGTTTTTACAGCCCAAAATTGTTGCAAAATTTCACCTCCAAATTGTCAACGAACATCACATACGCATACACGTATATTTGTTACAAGTAATTTGTCGAAGAAGAAAATAAGCGCCAAAAAACAACGGCAGCAGCCAGTGAGCATTAACACAAACTAGCTGAAATCTAGTGTAGAGGTACCAAAACTAGATGGTCTACACAACTACACCTGAAATGAGGGGCTTCCAACTATATACTTGTATTCGTGTAGGAAAATGTAGCTAACATTGATTTCGCCCACTCCATCATGCAATTATTTCTGGTCTTCGAGCAAACTATGGAAAATTGATAGCTATACCAAGCAGAACAACCTCCATAATCCATCCATGCATTATCCATCACCCAAACTTCGACACCTCCTGAAGTCATTAAGTAAACAGTTTTTGATCCACGTTAGGCCCTGTACTTGACAAGATCAACGGGGATGTTGCCTTTGCCTTCACTGCCAAGAACTCAACAATGCTTCGAATAGGTGATTGATGGTTTAGCGACTTCAACAAAAGAACTAAGAATGACAATAAAGATCCATCACCAATTACGAAGAAACTCAGCAGATTCCATCTTTGCTCCCACTGATGCTTATATGTATTAACGTATTATTGAGAATATCCATGAATTGACGCTTTCCTAAATCCTCATCGACCCTGTAGGAGAAAAAGATATCGTTAGAGTAGCTTATACGCGTCTCTTTACACAGACAGTCTACATTATCATTAAACTTGTTCATTGGTCTCATACGTTTGCCACTTGCGACCCAACACCACCTAGTTGGCTAGTTTGAAAACCATGATCCTACTAATTGATTGCTGAGAATTTGGTTTTGTAGTTAACGGATGAAATTGGATTTTGTCATCATGGAGTATTCCACAGCCGACTGGAATATATGTTTGTGGTACCACACCACATTTTTCCCATTTAAGTACACAAAAAACATCCACTAATTTTTTCCTTCTTTTTCCCAATCTAGGCTACTGCTTCCCTAGCCACATTTTCACTGAAAAGAAAAAGACAAAATAGTAAATGATGGAGAATCATCATTAATAAAACATAGGGAAAACGGATAACCGAATACCATAACAAACACTATTTGTAATATCATACGAGTAAGTTAACCACAAATATATCTGGGAAGATAGGTGAATTTTAAGGCAAGGAAATAATAAATTCAGCAACATGCTTATCCTCTACGTTCATTCGATTTTAAGTTGCAAACTACAAACTGTTTAATTTTCTGATCAGCAACCTGCTAATTTGCAACTGTAAACGATCCAAGTTGCCCTCGCTTTAGTGATCAAACTTAGTCCAGCTGCTAACTACCGACTGTAAACGATCTATCCTCAAATATTTCTTATTATATAGGCAAAACTGATTGTGAAAGTCAAAACTGGCTATTAGTCACATTCATATATTGTCGCTCCAGGAACGAGTCAATAGTGTAGCTAGCCAGATTCCAGATTCATATCTTGTACTTTTGATTCCTATAGGCATCCACATTGGTCGCCCAGATCAGATTACTGTCCATATATCCATCCACGCAAGCGATCAGGTGATCCTAGAAGAGCGCCTACAGTCTATATGCATCTCTGCATTGACCACGGATAAGAATATGCGGAACTCAAAATGTCTGTGGAAGCGCACAGGCCACAGATCAAATTAATTCACCTCCAGAACTTACATGATTTATTTCCTTGGTACCACAGTATCACTAAGTCGGTCTCTGATTAAACCACGTCCATACGAAATTTTTTGCCCACTTTCTTTGTGGTTGAAAAGCTATGGTATTGTGATCAAAGTTGGACTAAGAATGGAATTGGTATAATTACGCGTAAAGAGTTGGTAGAAAATGTGGTTAGTATCAAACGTTGAAGAGAGAGGGTGATTTCTATTAAGATGTTGATTGAGAAAGAAATGATTAATGTGATAAGTGCTTATGCCGCACAAGTAAATCTTAAAAAGATGCTAAGATTCAATTTTGGAAAGACATGGATGAAATAGTACAGTCGATCCTTAAGAGGGAAATTTTTTTTATTGGTGGAGATCTAAATGGACATATCGGTGAGGAGAAAAATGATTACTCAGAGGTTCACGGAGGATTTGGTTTAGGTGAGAGAAATATAGAAGGGAGAAATATATTATATTTTGCTGTGACATATGATTTTATGGTTGCAAACACCTTATTTAAAAAGCGTGAAGAGTATTTGATAACCTTTAAGAGTGATTTATGCAAGTCTCAGATTGATTGCTTTCTTATGAGGCGAAGAGACCTGAAGGATTGCAACGACTGTAAGATTATCCCAGAAGAATGTTTGACCACTCACCATCGTTTGTTAGTTATAGATGTATTTCTGTCTCAAATAGGAAAGAAAAAGAAAACAAAATATAATCTCATAAAGACAAAATGGTGGAACTTAAAAGAAGATGAGTAAAAGTTTTTCAGAGAGAGGTTGTTGAGAGAAGATCCATGGACATTTGACGGGAGTGCATGTAAGATGTGGAATGCGATGACTGATTGTATCCCACGTGTAACGAAGGAGATATTAAAACAATTTAAGGGCCAACCACCGTTGGATAAAAAGGGATGGTGATGGAGTAAAGAGATTCAAAATAAGATAAAGTATAAGAAAGAATGATACAAGGCACTGCTTAAATGTTATAGTGATGAAAATTTGGAGAACTATAGACGCGCCAAAAAAGAAGCTAAATATGTTGTGCGCTGATGCGAAGAATAAATCGTATGAGAAGTTATATGAAATACTGAACACAAAAAAGAGAAAAAAGAAGTCTTTAAGTTAGCTAGATCAAGATACAGAAGAACTAAGGATTTAGGTCAGGTAAAGTGTGTTAAGGACGATGCCGAGCATATTCCTAAGGCTGATGAGGACATTAAGGAAAGATGGAGAGAGTATTTTGACAAACTTTTTAATTGCATAAGGAAAATGCCTCTGAATGAAACAAGTGGGAATATAGATGTGATGATAAACCGATGTTACTTTCGCCGCATTAGGACATAGAAAGTTAAGGAAGCTTTAAAGCGGATGAGCTCAAGAAAGTCTATGAATCCAGATAAAATTCCGATCGAAACTTGAAAATAGCTTGGGATAGAAGGAGTTAATTGGCTAACAAAACTATTTAATAGAATTTTGATAGATAAAAAGATACCTGATGAGTGGAGAAAGAGTACTTTGATTTCCATATACAAAAACAAAAATGTTCAAAACTGCTCCAATTATAGAGGAATCAAACTTATGAGTCACAGTATAAAATTATGGGAGAAAGTGATAGAGAAAAGGTTTAAAAAAATTACAGGGATTATTGAGAATCAGTTTGGTTTCATGCTTGTAGGTCAATCATGGAAGCTATTTATCTTTTGCGATGTGTAATGGAACGTTTTAGGATAGAGAAGAAGAATTTACATATGCTTTTTGTCGACCTGAAAAAGGCGTATGATTCTATTCCAAGAAAAATGATTTGAAAAACTTTAGAAAAGAAGAGAGTGACGAGTAAGTATATTGAGATTGTGAAAGACATGCATGAAAAAACTGCTACATGTGTGCGAATTCATGTTGATGAAACGACTGTTTTTCCTATTAAAATGGGTTTACATCAAGGATCACCTTTGAGCCTATACCTTTTCGTCTTAGTAATGGATGATCTCACTAGACATATACAAGATGAAGTACCATGGTGTTTATTTTTCGCTGATGATATTGCTCTGATGGACGATACGAAAGAAGGGATGAACGAAAAACTTGAGACTTGGAGGGAGGCGTTAGAAAATAAGGGGTTAAGGATCAGTAGAACTAAGACAGAATATACGAAATGTGTCTTTAATGAGAGTAGTCAAACAAATAGTGAGAATGTATTGTTGGGAACTGAGTCTCTCCCTAAAACGGATTCTTTCAAATATTTAGGTTTGATGTTACATAAGAATGAAGGAATTGATGCAGATATTGATCATAGGATTAAAACAGGTTGGCTGAAATGAAAAGGCACTTCAGTGGTGCTATGTGATCCTAAAATACCTACCAAGTTAAAAAGGAAAGTTTTACAAGACACCTATTCGACCAGTGATGCTATATGGGTCAAAATGTTTGGCAATTAAGTGACAACATATATAAAAAATGAGTGTAAACGAGATAAAAATGTTAAGATGGATGTGTGGACATACAAGAATAGATAGGATACGAAATGAAGTTATCAGACAGAAACTGGGTGTGGCTCCAATAGAAGATAAGATAAAAGAGTCACGACTAAGATGATATGGTCATGTGAAACGCAGACCAGTCACAGTTTCTGTTAGGAGATGTGAAGTTTGGGAGTTAGCACATGTCAAGAAAGAACCATAAGAAAAACCTTGAAGTATGATATGACCTATCATAATCTTACAGAAGATGATGTACATGATAGATTGAAATGTCGTATTCATGAAGCCGACCCCACTTGATGACATAAAAGCTTGATTTTTTTTGTTGTTATTCCTTTGTGGTTGAAAACCACGCTGCCTAATTGTGTGGCAATCTAGGTCAGTGTACTATAAATAGCGAAACAATTAAACCACTCAAAACAAAGAACAATCACAGGAAAACTCAAAAACAGCAAAGTAGCCAATCAGCAAGCTAACCCAATGGCTGCTACATCCATATATGGTAGGAGCTTTCTGCTGCTCTCCCTCCTCTTCATAGTCACCAGTTCGGTTGCTGGCGAAGCCGAAAACAATAAGCACTCGGTCCCAAAACCCATTGGCAGCCACTGCTACACAAACCCAAAGTTCAATGCCTCCAATGGCTTCAATCTACGAAAAAATGTTGATCAAGTGGTAGATCTTGCAGTTAAGCATACCCGTTACTCCAGTTATGTCAATGTCACTGTAGGGGAGGACAGTGACAACCCTATCTATGCACTGGCCCAATGCAGACGTGATGTGAATGCAAGTGAATGCTTCACTTGTATCACTAATGCAGCCCAGGCTATAGTGGAAACCTGCAGATACCAGCCAGACGCTCGTGTCTGGTATGATCATTGCTTCTTGAGGTATGACACTGAAAACTTCGTGCAGCAACTCGATGTGGGGCTCTACGTGCACCATGAGACCCCACAGCTGGTGCCGTCTACCATGACCAATTTCTCGGATGTGCTCTACCAATGCTTCATTAATGATATTGGGAACTTGCTGGTTAAGCATGACAGCAGGGGATTTGCCAAGGCAAGCAGGCAAATTGATGATTCCTACACTGTTAATGGGATTGCCCAGTGCACCCAGGACATCGACCCAGACGAGTGCTTCCTAGCCATGACTGCAGGGGTTCAATCATTCAATAAATACTGCAGGAACTGCAATGGGTGTGTGGTTGCGACTAGTAGTTGCTACGTCAAATACGAAGTTCACCCATCATATTCACCATACAAAACAAATGCCAAGGGTACAAGAAAGCTGTTGAGCTCCCACGGATCACCATGATCAGAGTTGAGCATGTCCAAGCCTAGTATTGCTTTCCAGTTCCATATCGACCCAAGTACAAACTACTTAACAAGAGTGTTTGGGGCTTGCAGAGGATGTAACGTAGTACATTCTATATATTTAACAGCAGCCAATCTTATTGTGTAATACCATGTATGTATTGGCACCCTTTTGCTTTTGTTATCAATTTCTGCGGCACACACTTCAGCAGTCCAGCTCTACTAGATGAATCCCTTCGCCTACCCGTTTCATGTATATGTGTTGCGTACATCCATCAGATCGCAACAATAATGAACAAACATGAAGCTGAGCCATCAACAGAAGAAGATTGTACCCCAGATTATCAACACCAAGAACAATCACGGATACCGACAGCAAAATACATTGGATGCAGAACATCAACTTGAGTTACCGAATTTCACCAGAACTCAAACTCTGGCGGTCGAGGACAACAACAACAATACCCACTTATGACTCCTTTCAAGCAATGATTTGAGGACTACCCTTTTCGAGTGCTTGGAAAACATGAACTGGGTTCGATCCTTCATCCCTTCTAGGATCAACAATATCGAGAAATCGGAAACCCAAATCCCTAAATTGACGGTCAAATTGGTCGGAACTCGAACTGGGTATGTGGGAAAACAGAATTTTGAGCGATTTTGTGAATTGGGTTGCAATCAAAGGGTGGAAATGTGGGGTTTGAGTGAGAATTTGAAAGAGGGAGGATTTGATTTGGTGAGTGATATTTGGGGAATTTGAAGAAGGGAAGGCAATGTTTCCCAGGTTCTTCATTTTGTGGTGATAATTGAAATCAACCACGACAATCCCATCACGGACAGGGTCCGGTTTCAAGTCCAATGAGCAAAATGAGTGATTTTTCAAGCGTTATTGTTTTTTTATGCTTATTTTTTTCTCGTAATATTTAAAAAAAATCATTTTTTCAGAAAATCAATTTATTATTTTTTAAAAAAATTACTTCATGAAGAGATCATTTAAAACTAATAAAAATCGCAAATCATTTTAAATCAGTTTTTTTTATATTAAGAGACATTTTTTGTGTCACTTGAATCCAGTTTTCCTTTTTAAAATGTGTTAAATAACTTAAAATTTTTGGATCGTTCATCTTATATTATATTTCTTAATCAAGTTATAATTTTTTTTTATTATTATCTAAGTGTGTTAATTTTTATAAAAATTCAGTTTATTTATTGATGAAAAATCGTTTTTTTAGGAAACGATTTTTGTTGGTGAGAAATCGTCTCCTGAGGAAACGATTTCTTCAGAAACAATAAACTCGTTTTCTGGAAAAATATTTCTTCTTTTAACGTTGATGAGAAAAATTTAAACGTAAAATAGGTGCTCCTCTTTTGAAGTAGTTCTGAAATTATCAGTGTCATTGAATTGGGCATAAATAGATCAAACATTTTCATTCTTAATCTTCCGACACATCACAACCACAAGCTAGACAGAACAATGCGGCACATGACGCACACAGTGCTAGAAGCCACACATGCATATACAACACAACTCAAAAGGAACTAGATAATCATATATGATATGCTTCATACTCGGTGATAGTTCGCAGAAGCTAGCATTTGGCTTAGATCATTCAGCAATTAGTGGTAGTCGTGATCTTGCACCTAGAAGGAAGACCAATCGCAAGAACGGGATCGATCCCAAGAGCGGGCAGCAAAGGAGAGCTTTTGTAAGAGCACAGGCAAGTCAAGTTAGCCCCGGAGAGAGCCTGGCAGCAGCCGACAGTCGGAACAGCAGGGTTCGGCTGGCTCACCGCCGGCTTGCAAGCATTGAGTCCGTCGGAGCTCATGTTACAAAAAGTGAACCCATTACAATGTGAAACTAGAGTCACTAGAAGAGCACAAAGCAGCATGTTTCTCCTTATTGACATGTTCTTTCTCGGGGTCACTTATACTAGTACTAGATTGAGATTCAGTGATCAGTGGTTTGAAATATGAAGTGTTTTGGGGTATTTATAGTGGAAATGGAGTGCATCTGGAGCCTCTAGTTTAGGACTCGTGACCCTTAAATGGCAGGACATGCTCAAACTCACGGGCATGCATTGCTAGCCACAGGTTCTACTGCTGTTCTTTTTAACAGGACATGCACTTCAACAAGAAGGGTAATGGAGCCAAATCAACAATATCATTGACTGGTTACTGAAGGGATTGGTTACTATTTGGCTGTATAGAGGAACATGTCTTGGTAAGATCCAAGACAAGTTTGGATATGCAGCACTATCTGATTAACCTCAGTTGCAAGTTCATGGAAAGTGCTAACGACTCTTTTTATCCTGGTTTAATTGAAAACTCTCTTTATGTGCATCAAAATGCATATCTTAATTAGGAGTATTTAATAACAAAACTATCAAAGAGAATGTCGTTAGCATTCATTCTTTTATAATCCCGTGTTTTATTAATGAACCAATGGTCCTACCAGAGAGCAAATGAACAACTGGAAACATCATAGTAGAAGTATCAATTAATCTCATTCAGAACAGTCACTTAATCATATCCTCATACAAAATCAAACAGAATCAAGCCACAATCCAAACATGATCTCGTTTATTACTCTTACTACATTATGATTTAGCAGGGAGGTTTGCGCAGGCCACAGTTGGCAGGGATGGCCAAAGTCAGGGGAGGATCAAGACCAAAAGAAGGCAAAAATGGAGAATACTTGAACTCGCACAAGCACTTCAAGTCCAACTTTGATATAGCGCGACAACAGGCTGGTGTAGGAGGAGAAGGGCGTCCCCTGGTCGCGGCTGGCCTGCACGAATTGAAGAAGTTATCGCGATCAGCCCCGCAGAATGTATCACCCTTGGATATCTCGACAATCGCTAGTAGCATAACCAACACGAC